>ML786904.1:73339-95630 GCA_009831015.1 Picea engelmannii | reverse complement strand
GGATCTATGTGGACCATCAAGGAAAGAAGGTACAGGAAAATAAAATTACTTTATGTTGATTATTGATGACTATTCTAGACTAACTTGGGTTGCCTTTTTGAGAGAAAAATCTGAAGCATTTGAAAAATTCAAAGTATTTAAGGATCTGACTGAGAATCAAACAGGAAAAAGATTAAAGGCAGTAAGGTCTGATAGAGGAGGAGAGTTTAGTTCTGGGAACTTCAAAGATTTCTGTGATAAACAGGGGATCAAAAGAGAATACACAATTCCAAGGACTCCACAGCAAAATGGAGTTGTTGAGAGGCAGAATCGGTCAGTACAACAAATGACAAGATCAATGATGAATGAAAGGAACATACCTCAGACATTTTGGGTGGAAGCAATTCATACAGTTGTTCATATCCTTAACAAAGCTCACCTCAGACCACACAGTGACAAGACCCCTTATGAACTTTGGTTTGGAAGACCTGCTTCAGTCAAGCATTTTAAAGTTTTCGGGAGTACATGTTATATCAAGAACAATGATGAAAATATTGGAAAATATGATGACAGGGCTGATGAAGGTATCTTCTTGGGTTATGCTACAAATAGTAAAGGGTACAAATGCTACAATAAGAGACTGCACAAACTAGTTGATTGTATAGATATAAAAGTTGATGAAGAAATCCCAGTCAGAAATGTAAGCAGTGTTGAACCAAGAACAGAATATACAATTGAAGATGAAGATGAACAGGTCCAAGGATTAGAAAGAAAAGAGTCTGGATCAGATGAAGATATGAATATTCAAACTGACACAAATAAGCAGAGAAAAGCAAAATCACCTCTCAGAATTATTAGAAAGAATCATCCTGAAAATCAGATAATTGGGGATATAAATGAAGGAGTTCAGACAAGAAGGAAATTGATTAAAGACTCAGAACAATCTCATGTTGCCTTTTTATCTATGAATGAACCTAAAATTTTTGAGGAAGCTATCCAGGAAGATAATTGGATTGGAGCAATGAATGAAGAGCTTGATCAGATTGAGAAGAACAATACTTGGGAGCTTGTTCCCAAACCTGAAGATAAGAATGTAATAGGTTCCAAATGGGTGTTCAAGAATAAACTAAATGAAAACGGACAAGTTGTTAGAAATAAATCCAGATTGGTTTGTAAAGGATATGCACAAGTTGAAGGTCAGGATTTTGATGAAACTTTTGCACCAGTGGCAAGATTGGAAGCTATCAGAATGTTTCTTGCTTATTCATGCCATAAGAACTTCAAAGTTTATTAGATGGATGTTAAGTCAACATTTCTTAATGGAGATCTAGAGGAAGAAGTATATATGGAGCAACCTGAAGGATTCTTATTGACAGATAATTCTAATTATGTTTGTAAGCTGAAGAAGGCCTTATATGGACTAAAACAAGAACCACGAGCTTGGTATTATAGATTGGACAAATTTCTACAAGAAAAAGGGTTCAAGAAAGGTATTGTTGACAATAACCTTTACATTAAGTCTGAAGATGATAATTTACTAGTTGTTTTGGTTTATGTAGATGATATTATTTTTGGCTATACTAATGAATCATCTGTCTAGTGGTTTGCTAATTCTATGCAAACAGAATTTGAAATGTCCATGATATGAGAATTGTCATATTTTCTTGGCTTACAAGTAAAACAAAGCTCTGCAGGAATTTTTATTTCTTAAGAAAAATATTTGAGAGAAATGTTAAAGAAATTTCAGATGGAAGATTCTTCTACAGTTAGCACACCTATGGTGGTTGGTTGCAAGCTGAGTAAAGATGATATCTCACCTGATGTTGATCAAAGGACATATCGCTCCATGATAGGCAGTCTTCTGTACATCACAGCATCCCGTCCTGATATAATGCAAGTTGTTGGAATGGTAGGTCGTTTTTAGTCTGCTCCTAAACAAAGTCATTTGGTAGCTATAAAAGGGATATTTAAATACTTGAAGGGAACAATGAATTATGGTATGTGGTATCCTAAAAATCAGAATTCCTAGTTAACTGCTTATTTAGATGCAGACTGGGCAAACTACGTTGATGAGAGAAAAAACACCAGTGGAGGAGCATTCTTTTTGGGTGACTCATTAGTTACATGGCTTAGTAAAAAGAAAGGATCCATTTCATTATCCACTACAGAGGTAGAATACATTGTTGTTGCTACTTGTTGCACACAAATTTTATGGATGGTACAAACTCTTACAGATCTGAAGGTAAATTACACTGATCCCATTCCAATTCATTGTGATAACACCAGTGCCATTAGTGTCTCCAAGAATCCTGTTCTTCATTCCAAGACTAAGCATATTCCAATCAAGTACCATTTTCTTAGAGAACAAGTTACAAATAGAATTGTTCAACTGAATTATATACCTTCTACAGAACAGATTCCTGATATCTTTACTAAACCATTAGCAACAACCCCTTTTGGATATATTCGTCAAAAGTTGGGGGTTATAATCTCTTGTGTCTAATCTGTTCACCTGGTCAGGGGGAGTACTTATTGAATATCTAGTTTATTTCCAAAATGCTTATAGTCAACAGGGGGAGTATGTTTTGCAACAGATCAGGGGAAGAGTGTTTCTTCTTTGACATTGATGTCAAAGGGGGAGAAAAGAGTTCGGGAGGAGAGTCGAGTCCGAATGCATGTGGGTGCTTGTGTTGCCATCAATGCCAAAGGGGGAGATTGTTGGAAAATATTTAACTGACAACGAATGGAAAATATTTAGCAGACATCGAATGCTTGTCATTGATGACAAGTAGCATAAGTACAGGAAGAATGTACATAGGATTGATGGCATAAGTACAGGAAGTTTGTAACAGACAGGCAAACAGAAGATACATTCAAGAAGATCGAATGATCGAAGGCAATGTAACCAGGAAAACAGAAGATAAGTTCAAGTTGATCGAATGATCGAAAGCCCGTAAAGCTTGAGAAGCATTTCTGATCGTTGGATCCATTCAAAATTCTCGAAAGAACAAGGGCCATCAGATTAGAATATAGACAAGAAGAGCGTTGAAGAGGAGGACCGATCTCAGACGTTAGATCCAAGTGCAGGACCCGACCATCGTTAGATAAAGGAGAACCTGCATGCCTTTTAAAGTATAACAAGGAGAAGCGGGCGCACAAAACGCCGAAATCCTGACAACTATCCATCTCAGGGGGTTATGTGGACTGTTGATCCGACTCCCTTTCGGAGTTTCGCGGATTGGGAATTGGAGGCATCAAGAACATTCACTTCAAGAATTATGAAATCGCGATATGCGAAATCACGACTTAATCTGAGCCGTCAGATCAAGGTTGAATCTCGACCATTGATTCCAATCCATGTCATAGTTTTGAGGATCGCGTGTTGGAGATGTCAAAGAAACAATGCAAACAAGAATCTTGATATCACGATATGCGAAATCACGATTTAATCGCAGCCGTTGAATCGAGATCAGATCTGGACCGTTGATCCGACCCCATGTTGGAGTTTCGTGAATCAGGACTTTGAAGTGACAAAAACAATGGACATCAAGGATGTCGAAATCGCGATATGCGAAATCGCGATTTAATCACAGCCGTTGAATAGAGATTAGATCTGGACCATTGATCTAACTCCATATCGGATTTTCGCGAATTGCAACATGGAGAGGCAAAGAACCAATGCAACAAGAATGCCGAAATCGCGAAAACACTATTCAATCGTAGCCATTGAATCAAGATCACATCTGGAACATCGAATCACAGGACATGTGGCAAGTGATCGAAATTTCACTGACTTGGGGTCAACGGAGCATAGTGTCGAAAATCACGAAATCAGAAATTGCGAAAGCGCTTTTTGCATAGGCGCTTGGTTATGACCATAGTCATATTGGGGAAGGAGCTAGTGCAGAAAAGTTCTATATCGAAAATTCAGAGATCATGAAATGAAGTGTCGAGACACTCAGCATAGGATTGCCAAAATGCCGAAACCTGATTTAAAGGAAATAATAATAAAGTTCATCCAATGACGCAGATAAATGGGAATATGATCGGAGGGTTACTGTTCTCTCTCACAGTTAACTCCTTAGCTACAAATCTGTTAGCAAAACAGACTCATGATTGCTAATCAGTTGGCATTTCAGTTGCTTGGAAAATTGTCTTTCTTTTTCTGAAGAAAATGCGAAGTGCGACCGTCGTGGATGTGCATATAAAAGAAAAATGAGACACACTATGAAACATTGGTTGTTTTGTATGAGAAAAGAATGAAACTGTAAGAAAAGGAAAAATGAGAGGATGCGCAGGATGAGATTGAGCATATGTGCAGTGTCAGATGAAATGCAGATCAGTATAACAGAACCAGTTGAAGAAGAGCAGAATGACAGAACAAGTTGATGCAGAGTAGATCTGCTGAACAGACAGAGGAAGAAATGAATTGCAGAACAATTAGAAGATGACCAGATGTACAGAACAAAGAAAGATTGGTAAGAATTGATTTATCTGTGTAGTTGTGTGTTTATTTATTCATTCATATTTTAGGGAGGTTGGGAGGTGCTCGGGAGGACTGTTGTTCTCAGAGGTTCAAGTGGGATCTTGAACACAGGAAGTTGTAGCTTCCATCTGGTTGCAGCCAAAGAAACCAGGGTGGTAGGGTGGTGCAAGGGAGAACAAGTGTTCTCTGTTATACAGGTTGGAGCCTGTGTAACTGGAAGTTGGTGCTTCCATCCAGTTGGTGCTGGAACATATAGGCAGTTGGTGCTTCCTTCTACTGGGTGCTAGAGAAACCAGGGAATTGGGGCTTCCTTCTAGTGGGTGCTAGAGAAACCAGAGAGTTGGTTCTCTCAAACAAGGTGCAGCTTGTAAAAATAGAGGTAGAAACCTCACATTGAGTTGGTGCTCAATTTAAGATGATGTACAGAACTTAAAAGACTGCCTATCATTTCAAAGAAGAAGAGGTTTTCTCCCTTTATGGGTTTCCTCGTGAAAATCTGTCTCTGTGTATACCTTATGTGTGATTGATGATTTTTACTTTTACTGTCCATATGTTGTATAATGTTGATGATCACTTGAAGAAATATTAAGAATGTTTTAACAGAATTATAATTGTTTAAGCTCAAAGACAACTGATTCACCCCCCCCTCTCAGTTGTATTAGTAATTTCAACAAAATTAGTTAGATTTATAAAGGAAAACAAAAAAAGTTTTAAATGTGATTTCTTTATCTACTTCTTAACAAAGATAACTTTCGCATTTGATTTCATAAGTTTCGATTCAAACTTGCAAATCGTATATGATGTATATAAGTGATATTAATGTAGTTTCTTCTTAAAATATCTATAATATTTATATTAGAACATATGTTTGTATATATATATATATATATATATATATATATATATATATATATATATAGTTGTCATCATTAGTTCAGTTATTCCTTTCTTTTAATTTTATTTTTAGGATTTTAGATTGGCTAACGGAGCCATTAAACCCGTCAGAACGAGTTACACCAAACGGCTTGGGTTATTTATGCAATCCCAGACCAGACTCGTTCTTCCAGTTGATGGATGGTCAATTTTGCCTACCAACACAGTCCTTCAACCTCCTCCTCAATCAATTATCGAGATCTCCTTCAGGACTTCGATGCTTTCACCCTATGCTTTCCTCTGGAGTGCTCTGTACTCGTAGTTCTAGATATGGCACCACGCATCCACTTTCATATCAACGACCGAGATTTAATTCAGTTGTTTCTCCTCCTCCTTGTCCACAAACTTCTGAAGTTGTGGATCTTACGCCACTTGTACTCCTTGATGATGGACAATCCCAAATCACTTCGGGATTTTGACAAATCCACTTATCCTATGCACATAAGGGTTAAGTCTTGTGCACCTACCTCCAGATCCAATGGTTGTTGGTCCTTCATGCTCAGACCCAATGGATGGGATTTGTTCCTCTCCTTTGCACTTCCTTTTTTCTACTAGACACTAATCTAATGGTCCAGGATCCTCCCCACAACCGAACTTACGGTTGTTGCCACTCCTCCTCCCAAGATTTTGATTCTTTCACCTTGGAAGATTTTGTCAGTGTTCAAAGGCTTCGGCCTTTGACCTTTCTCCTGCGAGTCCGCCTCCTAGATCTCATCTTCGCTCTTGTAATATTTATCTCTTATGATATTTAGGACATAGAATGAGTCTATCTCCCACACACTCCTTGCATTATCTCTTCCAATATTTTTGATTTACTCAGTATCCTAAGGGTGTCGACCCTTTTGTTTCCTTTCAAAGGAAAAATTTGTGCCCTCCTGGAAACTTTCTACTCAAAGCACACCTTGCTGATTGTTTTCTATAGAGTGTTCAACATCTCTATGAGTATCTTCCTCTGATACTCTTCTCTATGAACTCAAAAAATATTTCTCTCTGTGCACGCTCGCACTCACTCGATGCTCTCCTGATAGAGCCCTACAGATTTCTCAATGACTCTATCTCTCTCTGAACTCAACACAAAGTTCTTCATGTGCACTCCTTGCACTTCTGCTGATGAAGGTTCAATGGTATCTCTCCTAAGCTTCTCTAAGGTTAACTTACCTCTGTTAATCCACTCCTTGTGGACAATGTGCACTTCTTGCACTCAAAAATTCAAAGAAGAGAAACAATTGAATCTTATTCAATACTTCACCAGTTTACGCATTCAAACCAATCTTATTTAAGAAAATGTTCAGATTTCATTTTCTTTCCGAGATCTTCTCTACTCTGTAATCATTTTTGGGCACTAGCCCCTTTCTCTCAGTCCCCAATCCATGTGATCATGAGCCATGACCAAGCGCTAAATCACTAGGTGCTTACTTGGGTCTTCGCGCTTTCAGCTTCGGAAGATTTCAAAGCACCACACAACAATCTCTCAGAGTTCCAGATTACCAAGTTCACGACGTAGGGTGGATCAACCATCCACATCTACTCAACATCCGATGACTGACACTTACTATGGAACCTCACGTGTCTGAGTTCGAAGTCTTTGGGTCTTCGGAGCTTCGGAGGATCTTGCCCATACATCTGAACTGTTAATCTCTGAACATTCCCAATCACTTTTGGTGACATCATTACGTCACATCACTTAATGTTTTCCAATTGCAGGGGAATGCAATGGTGGTTTGGAGTAACCCAACTTTCATCCCTCAATTCTTCTGACACTGACACATAACCCCTCGGTGAAATTGTGGTTTGGATTGTGGGACCACCTTGAAGAATTAACTCCCATGCAACTTGGGTCCCCGCAATTCCTCCTGGCCGTCGATCTTGATGTATCGTAATCAACAAAGTGTGGGTCCTCTGACCTTTAAATTTTTTATGTAACATCAGGTCCCACTAACCATTCTCATATAGAGTGTCATGTGGTGAAATACTAGCGGTTGACTCGCGTCCCATTCAAATGGGTGACACGTGTCACGTTCTAAATGACATTTCAATCTTCCATGGGTTTGGAACCCACTTATACATGGCACACAACCCATGTGTCCACGTCAATCCAAGTGACATCATCATGACTCACTACTTCGGCTCTTCAAGAGATTTTTCCCCTCACTAATACATTTGACATTTTAACATTGGCTTGATCCAACAGTTGAGCTCTCCTCTCCAGATCTATGGTGTAGATCCACTTCGGAGCTTCGAGCTTCAACCCTTCTCTTGTTTCTCACATTAGACTTTACTGAAGTCGCAAATTCTAAAGGGCTTCCAGGTTAAATCCTTTGCACCTTCCCTAGGTCTAACGGTCATAAGGGATTTCCCTTCCTTCCAAACAGATCCTATGATGCAGAACAAACTCTGTTACTCTGTGGATTTCCAAAGGAATTCATGGCTAATTGCATCGCAACATTACCAGATCTGATGGTCGTGAAGGATTATCCTTCTTCCAAATAGATCATAAGGTCCACATTACTCTGCGGCCCAATACCACTTCTGTCATGGTTTTACAATACCGCTACTCCTCCTAAGCTTCGTAACACGACCAAGGTAAATTCTTGGCACTAAGGAAGGTTCTGAGGTTCGTAATTGGTCCTCCAGACACAATTTCCACTTGAAACCTTGAGTCCAATGACAAATTAACCAGCCCATTTGGGCTCAGTGTTGAAACCATGGGTCAAAACATGAGTTTTTTCCATTTTGAAAACAACGCCTTTTGAAAATCTTGCTTCAATTTCCACTAACATGGCCCATCCAGGCTCAGTGTTGAAACCATGCTCTGATACTAATTTGTAACATCCCCAGCCATGAACAGGATGGACAATGACACTACTCAGAGCCTTCACTTAGCCTTGATACCAAACTGTAACATCCCCGTCTAATGCATAGACCGGGTAATTCTACCATTGCAGAATCGTACATATATATATATATATATATATATATATATATATATATATATATATATATAATTAACATGCATTTTAATCAAAATTAAACACATAACACACAATTACTATTACCATTCAGATTCAAACAAGATTAACAGTAAATCCACATGCAATGAAACACATGATAACATTCAAGCATCAATAGCACAAAAATGCATAACGTATAAATTAAGCACATACAGATACTTATATTTTAGTTGGAGTAAATCCACCAACTACGTGCAGACCTTCCATGGACCTCCTAGCCATAGACCACGCTGCTCATCATGCTTAGCAGTGGGTCACCCTTGAGATGGGACTAAGCTCCACCTAGGGCAAGAGAATCCTAGACTAGGCTGAGGTTACCAGAAACTCCACAATGCAACAAGAAGGATTCTCTCCATGAGCCTTCTCACGCCCACTACTCACAGACTCTCATTACCCACATGCCTATTCCACCCAGGAGTATGCACCTTCATCGTCACACAGTCCATCAACTACTTCACCTCCCTCTCAGGGTCTCGAAAACAGGCCGAATCATCAATTCTTAGAGCTTCGTAGCTAGTGTTGGACTCTCTCTGGGAGAAAACCACTTCCCAACAAACTCTCTCACTTGGAGAGAGTTGATCACAGGCTTGACAACTTACCTCTTCAACTCCGTTCTTGCACAAGGAGGATAATAGAAAGGTGCAGCAAGGAACAAATGGAGACAAAAATCCACAGTCAACCAAGGAACTTCATGGCCACAACAACCAACAGTTATAACACACACGACACAGACAAATACGGGATGCTTGGGCTTCACAGAAGACACGACTCAGTCCATGAATTTTCCACTGGTTTCAGGGTGTGTGACAAAGAATCAATGCAGAGGTCGATCAAAGATAAACGAAATTCATGGAGGATGGGGAATGGAAAAGCGACTCAGGTGGAGGATGAAAGAATGACTAGCAAACCCCCAACACAGCTGACACTTCATCTTTTAACTACATGATCCCTAGTCGACACATGTCTTCCTAGAGATGCATGCTCTCCATTTTGCATACGTTCCCTTTATAGGAACTTAGGAAAACACTCAAGATGTCCAACTTATCCTTCAGGAAATAATAATAAATTATTATCCCCTTTAGAGTTAAGCCCCCTAGCCTAGCCTCTAGGCCCACACACTTAGCCTCCTCCCTTACCCAACCTTGTGGAAGCTTAGTCCCCCATCACTCTTTCTTCGTGGTCGATCTTCACACAATGATATTTATATTTTATTAATGATCTACATAATTACATATACAAAATCAGGCTCCTGGACTTTAACACCTAGGCTCTCCTTCCTAGTAAACACATAATCCCACCAGCTTATGAACACTCGGCTCACGAACCTACAAAACCTGTTTACAATTTATAAATACAATTGGGGCTCGTCCTTGGGGATATTACACCAAGCACCTTCTATCCAACAAAAGGAGGTTGAAAATATTTAAGAAAAGAACAAATATTCCTTTTACATATAATGATCTCATTAGGTTCTCAACAACCTCCCACAAACCAATCATTGCAACTTCTCCAACAAGGAAAGAATCTCACCAAGGTTCAAATTCAACAAGTGCTTTCCCCTCTCCCCCGGGAACTCAACGCAATGGAGAAAATTGCTTCCTAAGGAGGGAGGATTGATCTAGGTGGATATTGATGGCCATCCACGTATTTCAACTAGTTCAAAACATTTTGTTGGCAACTTACTATGTTTAGCATTTTTTCGGTTCCTAAACTTCTGGGGTCATTTTGAGGGCCTAAACGATGATTTTTCACATTCTTGAACTTCATTAATTTCCAAAGGCTCTAATTTATCCCCCAAAACGAATCTCCTCATCGATACCTGTCTAACTAGCTATCGTGCACCCCAAACGGAGATCGTATGCCAAAGTTACACCCCCGGGAAGTTGATACACCAAACTACCAAAATCGGGGTCCACAAAACTGTTGGCTTTTCATATTTTAGGGTTATTGTTTTGGATTTTATTTATGTTAAAAAGGCCTTTGGGACCTCATTGTAAAAATCATCTTCTTGTCAATGTGAGTAGCCATCACATCTCTTCTTAGAGATAAGATGTCACCATTCTAGCAAGTCTTTCACTCTGTATTTCTACAGTTTTGTACATTTCGCTCATTAATAGAAATTGAGTATTACTGTATATTTGTGCCTCTTGTTATATATCTGATATATTTCTTTTATATTATTTTCTTTCTTCAATATCTATGTATATTACTTTATATTTTTCCCTACAAGGAAACCCTCTTTTATGTATGAGGGAATTGTATTGTGGTGGTAGATGAGAGTAAATATTGTATTCCAAAAGAAGCGATTGTGAGAGAAAGAAGAGGAAGTTACAGTGGGTGATGATCCAAATGGATATCAGTGGCCACCCACCTATTCCACTGACTCAAAGAATAATTTTCCATTTTTGCAGTGTTTTACACTTTTTCGAGTCTTAAACTTTCGAGGTTGTTTTGAGGCAGTAAACGACATTGTCTTGGACTTTTGGGGGGCTACGAGATGCCAACAACATACCTCAACCCCCAATGAAAGTTTTATTTCTTGGATATACCTTTTTGACGAGGTGTAGAATGCCCCAAACAAAGATTGTATGCAAACATTACGCCCTTAGAAAGATGACGTATCAACTACCCCCATCGGGGCCCGCAAACCAACAGATCCTAAAGAGGGGGGAACACCTCTTCCATTCATAGATGTGGGTAAAGGGGACCCTATTTCATTTCATTGTTGATAGTGAAATAAAAAATAACCTCATCTCAGCAGAGGTCATCAAATAGTTAGAATTGCCTACAACACCACACCTGCAAACACAAAACATTGGGTGGCTTCATGAGGGATGCGATATTCATGTCAACCAAAATTGTTTCCTATCCTACGACAACAATCCATTCAAGGATGAGGTATTGTGTGATGTTTCCCCACTGGATGTTTGTGATGTTATTTTGGGCCAACTATATATGTGGAAGCACCATATTGTTTACGAGTCTCAACCCCGTAGTGTCATTGTCACTCTGGGGGATCACCTCTAAATGATACCAGAGGTAGTTCCGACTATGTTTTCGACAAAACAGTGCACCAAATTCATCTCTCATACGACAAATTTTAGCTTCTTAGCGATTTTGGTAGAAGGTGAATAGAAGGACACCCTGACCACTACGACCTATGTCTAAGCCCTTCTATCTAGCAAAACCATGTCAACAAGATTGAAGAAAAGAAAAAATATTCCTTTTGCACATCGTCATCTCATGCAGTTGAACTGGTTAAAAAGGTCCAACCCCACCAACATCAAGTTCACGACAGCCTTCCACAAGCCAAGTAACACAACTTCTCTAGGAAGGAAAGAAACTCACCAAGGCTCATATTCAGCAAATGCTTTCCCATATCCCATGGGAACTCAATGTAATGGAGACCATTGCCTTTTAAGGAGGGATAATTGATCCAGATGGATATCAGTGGCCACCCACCTATTCCACTAGCTCAAAGAACAATTTTCCATTTTGGCAGTTTTTTACAGTTTTTCAAGTCCCAAACTTTCGAGGTCGTTTTGAGGCCCTAAACGACATTTTTTCTGGAATTTTGGGGGGCCAGGGTTGCCAATTGCATAACCTTACTCCTGGTGTAATTTATACTTCTTTGATATACCTTTCCTATGAGTTATCGAACACACCAAACATAGATCGTATGCAAATGTTACACCCTCGGGAAGTTGACATGTCAACTACCCCCGTCGGGGCCCACAAACCTTTTGGATTTTCATCTTTCGAGGTTAGGGTTTTGGATTTTATTTATTTAAAAAAAGGATGTTAGAGAATAATTGAAAACATCATCTTTTTGTGAATGAGTGTAGCCATCACATCTCTTCTTAGAGATAAGATGCCACCATTCTAGCGAGTTAATTCACTCTGTATTTTTACAATTCTGTACATTTTGCTCATTAATAGAAATTGTGTATTATTGTATATATATGCCTCTTGTTATATATATGATATATCTCTATTATATTATTGGCTATCTTTCAATATATTTGCATATTTCTTTGTTATATCTCCTCTCTCATTTTGTCCTCAAAATAATCCAGAACAGGTGTGCTTTAGGTTGTATCCCTTCATTTGTTGGATAACAATAAAGGAAGGGCCTGACAATTTCTCTAGTGGAAATAGCGCACATTTTGTGAGCCACATATATTTGTGTCTCTATTATATTGTGTATTTTCTATGTTTTATTTCCAAATTTGTTTTATTTTATTACTCTACGATCATGTTTTTCTAACAAAAAAGACCCATGCGAAATGAGAGAAATCATCAATAAAGGTTAAAATATACCTTGTACCTACCAATGAAGGTAAATAGATGTGGCATACATCACTCTGAACCAAATCCAGTATATTTTGTGCTCGCCACACTCTTCCAGAATCAAATGGTGCTTGATGATGCTTCCCAAGTAAACAACCCTTACAGACTCCTTCATGGGGAAACACCTTCGGTAAACCAACAACTATGTTTTGAGTTTCCAGTGACTGCAGACTTTGGAAATTTAGATGTTTGAATCTCTCATGCCATATTCAACTTCACTCATCGGTATGAGAAAAAATTACAGGCAGTTTTGTGTCAGGTCGAGTCGTGTTATGGAATTTGTAAAAATTGTCCATCAGGTCGAGAAGCCCGCTAGAAAAAATCAAATTGCCTTTCTTTAGATCACAAACATAGAACCGATCTAGCCAAAATTCAACAATATTGTATTTATGTGTTAGATAAGCAACATAAAACAAATTGGCACTGAGGTTTGGCACATGATAAATGTCGAAAATATTCTTATGTCAACAAACAACATCACCCTAACCAACAACATACAAAGAAAATTCAACAACAACGTATATTTTCCTCTCATTAGATTCATCCAACCACATAAACAAGGAGGAATCCTTAGCCATATTATGAGTTCACCTAGAGTTGACTACCCTTTCATTTTGTGCAGAATGAGATAGTAAGGCCTCAAAACTCTCAACTTGGAAGGTGAAATTATCAGTGGGTCGGCGTACAATGGATGTTTCTACTTCAAGGCATTTAAGCTTCTCCTTTAAATCATCTCACTTATTATAGCATACTTTCTCCACATGTCCAGTCTTTCCACAATATTGACATGCCTTCATATTTTGAATTCGATAGGGAGAATTTATCTGTCTCTAAAGTTTTTGGTCATGGTATGTGGGTTTCTATGTAGAGGAATCAAACCGTACTCTATCCTTGGGATCCATCTCGCTCTTTCCCTTGAGAAATTAGTCTTGGTGTTTACCACCAATCTTTCCTTCTTCAAGTAGTTTGTGTTGATCAGTAATCATAAGACCACATAAATCATCAAAGGTGTAATTCTTACCATATTCCTTGCGTTCTTTTCAGTTGGTGTAGAAAGTCTATACAAACATGTCGAATGGTGTTCTCAAGTTCATCGGGAATAGATCGATGATTTGTCCATTCTTATTCTAATAGTTCTTTCCATATTTTTCCAATTTCAACTGGAGTTCTTTGACATGCACCAAATAGTCCTCTAGTCTGTCAAAAGAATGAGGATAAAGAGAGATAAATTCTTTCTTCGACTACATGATGTGTCTCTCTATGACTCGATCAAACAACAACTTTATATTCTTCTAAAATTGATGAGGATGGTTGATTCCACTGAGTTGAAATCGAATCTCTCACGAGATGCAGGTCATGATGACCCCTACAACCTCATCCTTCTTTCCATAAATATCAAAATTTTCTTATTCATCTATTGGATATGGAATCACAACCTTCATATACTGACACATTCCTTTTTCTCTTCAGTAGGGTTTCTGTTGGACGCTTGGGCTAACCTAGGTTCTGTTCTAAATAGGTTTCCAAAAAAACCCTCAAAACTATTGGCCCTCCTAGTAAACCAGAAGGAAACGTTGGACATAGAGTGCATAAAATAGTCTCACCTGAAATAGATTTATGGGGGACTACAATACTCAAGTGTTTGTAGTTTAGGAAGGGATTAAGACTGTATATTGATTATTTTCCTCATGCATCAATATCATTATTCATTCATATAATCTAGTGTTCATTCATTCATTTAACTATGCATGCATGTTATGATTATCTATATTACCATTCATTATGTAATTGATTCATAACATAACATCAAAGAAACCATTCAAACACATTAACACACTAGATTTACCATGGTTCACACCCCTGGGGCTACGTCCACAAAGATCAGTCTCTTTTGCTCTTTTATTCATTCTTATGAAAAATATGTGTTGTATGCATTACATCTCCTTGGATTACAATAAAAAGGAGGGTAAATACCCTTAGTGAGGCAGACTAGATCACACCAAGATCCATAGCCTATGACCTAACCCTCAAAACCTAGCTTACTCAACTCAAAAACTATATCTCTTCACCTAAACCACCAATAACCAACTAATCAACAATCAACAACCTCTACCTAGACCTCCTAGGTATTTATTTATACTACTCTACTAGCTTATAACCATTACATTTTTGTCAAAACCCCAACCCTAACATGGTTAGGTATTTGCATGCACACCACGTTGTTTTTCCTCCTTTTGCATGTTGCTTTTCCTTCCTTTTATGCATGGTTCTTTTCTGCCACCTATGGTGTGTGCTCCAAAATAGCTCTTTGTCTCCAAAAATAGGCCTGTGCCCAAAATAGATTTTATTCTCCCAAAATAGGCCTACACCAACAGGCCCCCAACACTGACATGTGGATCATCTCAAGCCACTACGCCTTATCTCACACTCTGGATGGTAAGCTGCAACTCGTCAAACACTTTGGAAAAGTGATTGAATTTCTCTTAAATATGTGTGCTCTAATTTGTCATATTCTCCACAGTCTGCACTGTAATGTGGTCTACTAGCGCTTGTCTGCATTATGCATGCATTTTCTCTATTGCCCATTTCGCTACTTGAAATTCTTCAATCATCCTCTGTGTCCTATTTTAATGGCTCCAATTGAGCCTGCCTTGTTTCTTTGTTAGCCTAAGATGCCTTCAACTCTTCCTGCAGGTCCTTCATATCGGGTGCACTCCTCATCCTCTCAAGGATGGCCATTTCCTTCTGCTACTATCTTAACTTCTGGATGTCGACCGTTATCTTCTCAGTTTTTTGGTCTAGCTACTGTATTTTCTCATCCTCTTCCAAGCTAGTTCATATTTGAGCAATTATATCATATAGTTCCTGCACTTTCTTGGATTCCTACACAATACTATTGATGTGCGTAGTAGCTTCCTGTTCCCTTTGCTCTCTGATTTCCAGAGGTGTAGGAGTCAGTTTCTCTGTGAGATCTATAATCTCCTTTTTTTACTACTCCATGACCTATGCAATCTTATGAAATTTCCCTTCATGTGTGTCATTTGGCTCATACACGCAGTTTGGGATGATGTTGTAGACTGCTGCCAGTCACTTCTCCAATATGTCTTCTCGTTTCTTCTCATCCTCCTTCTCTAGATTCAACTAGTCACATGTAATCTATAGCATCTCTGTAATCTCCTTACCAACTTCCAATTTGGTGGCATCTGCGCGGGCTCTGGATTGAGCTTCCTACATAACATTTGTTTGTAGCCTGTATATTTCCTTTGTAGGTATTTGTGCCATCGCCAACTCAAGTTGGTCGATGTCCCCAACTTGTTTATGCATTGTATCCTCATAAACTCGCAACATCTGCTGGGTGACCATGAAAGTGTCTCTTCCCTTCACCACTATCTCCACTGTTTCCTCTTGTTCCTTCTATGAAAGGGAGTTGTTGTGTATTCTTTGGCTACTCTTTTGTAGGCTGTTAGATTGAAAAAATATGCATCCTTTGGAGAGTATCATGGAAATCCACTATCTTTGCCATGATCTCCTCCCTCTACACCTCAGCTGCATGGACAAGATCTTCCCCCAATTCTCGACTTTGTCTATCACTAGATCGACATCGTCCTCTGTCATGGTGATGACTAGAGGCTTCTTAGTGTATTTCATCTTCTTTCATGTTTCCTCCTCCCATTTTTTAGTTATCTTTGACTGTGAGGGTTGTTCTCCACTGTTCTTCATCCATGCCTCCTCCTCTTCATGCCAAGTTGAATGCTTGGGCTGAAACAGGTTTTTTTCTCAATAGGTTTCCAACAAAACCCTAAAAAATAATAGCCCTCATGGTAAGCCAGAAGGAAACGCTGCACACATAGTGCACATCGTAGTCTCACCTAAGATAGATTTATGGGGGACTGCAATACTCATGTGTTTGTAATCTAGGAAGGGATTGGGACTGTCTGCTGATTCTTTTCCTCATGCTTGAATATAATTATTCATTCATCTAACTATGCATGAAAGCTATGATTAGCTATATTACATCAAAGAAACCATTCAAACACATTAACACACTATATTTATCATGGTTCACCCCCCCTTGGGCTATGTCCACAAAGATATGTCTCTTCTTCTCTTTTATTCATTCTTCTGCAAAATATGCATTGTGTGCATTACATCTTCTTGGATTACAATCAAAAGGAGGGTAAATACCCTTTGTGAGGAGGATTATATCACACCAGGCTCCACATCCTGTGACCTAACCCTCACAAAATAACTTACTCAACTCAAAAACTATATCTCTTCACCTAAACCACCAATAACCAACTGATCAACAATCAACAACCTCTACCTAGACCTCCTAGGTCTTTATTTATACTACTCTATTGTCTTATAGCCATTAAATTTTTGTCAAAACCCTAACCCTAACATGGTTAACTCTATCTGCATGCGCGCCATGCTCCTTTTCCTCCTTCTGCATGCTTCTTTTCTTTCTTTTTTTGCATGTTTCTTTTCTTCCACCTATGGTGCACACTCCAAAATAGCTCTTTCTATCCAAAAATAGGCCTGTGCTAGAAATATACTTTCTTCTCCCAAAATAGGCCTGTGCCAACAGTTTCCATATTTGGTGTCCATATTTCATAATATGATCCATTCAAAATAATAGGATTAATATTTGAAGACATATTTGATATCTAGACATAAACTAGTCTGTTTCAATAGGTTCCAATAGGTAAACCACTGTCCCAGATACAATCACACAACAAATTCGAATCAACAAGTCTTTTAGATTACATGTTGAGGTTTTAAATCATCGAATCTGGTACCATGTTGGGGAATAGGGTGGAACATGTCATGAAACAAAAAATAAAGTAATGCAGATAATCGAAGAGGAACATAAAATTTCGAAGATAGAAGGCAGTGTCTAAAGACATCATTACAACACTTAAGCAAAGCACACTGTGATCATAATATCATGGTGCATATTGGATCTTGATCATTTGATCACCATGATGATAATGACCTAAGGATTTTTCTTTTTATAGCCTCAAGATCTAACCGATTTCCATAGAAGCTAGAAGATCTTGTCCACAAGTAACTGTCGGTTGTTAGCATTGACTCTACAAAATATGTGATGTCACGTCAGCTCGAAAAGGATGCTAGAAATGATGATGTATGCATTCAACTCATAGTTGATTGTTGGGTTGGTCCATCTACTGCCCAACTATCTTTGACTGCTCGACCGATAGGCACGTCAACTAATCGATTGACTGGTGTAATGTGATAGCCGATCGTCTAATTGAGTGTATCCATATGAAGGTCGACCTCTTGACCGACTGAACCCTAGATATGTGCGATGAACCATAAATAATTGATGTTCCAACAAATAGGAAGAGGCATTCAAACCTCTTGGAAGATGAAATGAAAGGTCACTTTCTCTTGTATATATGCATGAAGTGGGGTAATGAAATAAATCAAGTGTCAAGTTACTTATTCCTTAGCCCATACATAACCTAACATAAATAATTAATAGTTAAATAAGCAATGACAATTCAATTAATAAGAAAAACCAAATCATTAATAATAATTATGTTACAACTTCGACGCTAAAAAAACATGATTTTGACATTGATAAGATACAAATTGTATCTATTATGAGAATAAAAATATTCTAATACGACACTAAAAAATAATCACGATGCATACATGACACTAACACAACACTCAAGCAATGTAACATGATGCTAATATGACACAACAATTGATGATAATGATGCATATTGAGTGATAACAAAATATAAAAGTGAAGTAAAATGATGCTAATAAGATGCAAAAATGACTCAAAATGAATTGATTTTTATATTTTCCGACTCTATAACAACCCTAATTTGACTTAGTTATGACGCCCTATTGGCATCGGGGTAGACCCAAGGTTCACTCAAAGAGCACACCAACAATCCCTAGCTATTGGCCCTTTCGGTAACACCTGCGAAGAAGATGTAGTCTCACCTGAGGCAAATATGAGGGGGGTTGCAGGACATAGATGTCTACAACTAGGGGAATATCAAGTGGATCTAGTACAACATCAACTCATTATGCATCTAACACTTATCAAGCTAGATCTATCCTGCACAACTATAGATATGATCTAACACAACAATGCAAATAACAATATAACAACGACAAAGATCAAAGCAACAATCACACTCAATGCAAGATATACGTGGTTCACTCTCTCTCTATGGATATGTCCACATAATTGTGCTTATGATTTATTAAGGTAAATCTTACAGTTCTTATTTTCACTCTCTGCTAGTAGATCTTCTTCTTCTTCTCTCTTTCTCTCCCCCTCGTGCGCACCCAGCTACGAGACTTGATCTTTGCACCCAACTGAAGATCTTACAATGCCAGAAGGCTCTTACTCTTAGCACTTCTCTCACTCAAAATACAATATTATATCAATGAAAAACAATCAATAACAATTCTCAACAACAGTACTGACCTGACATAGGTCCTCTCAACCTCTATTTATACAATATAGTCCCTCACTAATAGCCTTAAGTCAAAACCTAGGTGTCAAAAACCCCAGGTGTCTAAAACCCTAGGTCAACTTGACCGTCTTTTCTCGAGCTTCACCAGCCTGTCTCTCCTTTCTTCTGGCATGGTGCTAACAGTGGATTTTCCCACTATCTGATTTATCCTTGATCCATATACCTTGCTTATATTTCATCCCTGATCTCCTCATCCGTTGACTAGCTTTCTTGGGCTTCACTCCTTCATTTATGCTCTTTTGCTTACTTCAACCCAGTAACAGTCACTATGTCTCTTGCAAATTTCACATTTTACCTCTTATTCCTTGATCTTCACTTGATTCCATACCCAAGGGAAAATAGGCCCCCAACACTCACATGTGACTTTTCCAGAGGCACTATAGATCTGATCCTTCTGTTTTACTTCAACTTTGGACTGCGCAGTGCAGTCTTTGCTTTCTTCTTTATGCCTCCTCTCCATCCCTGTGTAGACTGTCTTTTTTGTGTCTGGTACCCAATTTCAACTACACCTGATACCTAGACCCTTTTCTTCCATCTTTCTACTAAGAGCTGCGAGGTAGTTGGTTGTCATATTACAACTTTAGTTGACTTCCCATTCACCAAGTCTTCCTTCCATTCTCCCTTCAATGTCTTCAGCTACACAACTCCTCCTTCTGTAATATAGGCAATCTCATATGGCCTAAGCCAATGCATTTTGAACTTCCCTGGTTGTTTGGTAAACTTTCTATCATATATCAATACTAAATCACCTTGTCTAAAATCCTTCATCTTGATGTGCCTATCATGGTAGGCCTTCTCTCTGTCCTTCTGAACCTGCTGATGAAATCCTGCAATAAATCTATCTTCTTCCAGTTCAACCAATTGTGTGAGCCTCTCCTAAACAATGTGGGTATCATCCATGTCTGTAAATGCAACAATTCATAAGCTTGGTACCAAGTATTCCATCAGGAAAACAACTTCAATACCATAAACCAACTTGAAGGGGGTCTGCATTGTTAATTTCTTGCAAGTGGTTCTATAAGCCCAGAGTACTGCAGGTACTCTTAAATCCCAGTCATCCCTGTTCACACTGCAATTCTTCATCAATGTTGTCTCCAAGATCTTGTTGAATGCTTCAACCATTCCATTTGCTTGTGGGTGGTAAGGTGTACTCTTCTGATGGTGGACTGTAAGTTCTTCAGTTCGGGCTTTAACTGTCTTATTGATGAAATGTGTGCCTTGATCACTCATGAGGATCTTGGGGCATCCAAACCTGGTTATTATTTCATCAAATATAAATCACATAGCTGTAGTTGCACTACAATCCTTGAGTTCTTTGGCTTCGACCCATCTGGTTAAGTATTCAATCACAGTAATGATATACCTTGCTCCTATGCACCTCCTTGGTGGGTTGATAGCTCCCACGAAGACAATGGCCCATCTTTCAAATGCTTGTAGGGTCATCTATGGTGCTAATGACATTTCATCTCTTCTGGATGGTCTCCCAACTCTCTGACACACATCATAGGCTCTATCATAATCCTTAGCATCTCTGTGTAAGGTAGGCCACCAAAGGCCAGCTCGCAGAACCTTCTGTGCAGTTTCTTTCCCTGTATAATGTCCTCCTGCGATGACTTCATGAGATTCTACGAGGATTAGTGGGAATTTTTCCTCCATAACACATCTTCTTAGTATCTCATCAGGTCCCATCTTGTAGAGCTGACCCGCTATCATTGAAAAGTCTGCAGCACGCACTACTAGTTGTTTCTTTTGGGGAATTGTATAGCACTAGGTGCTATTCCTGTTGACAGGAACTAGACTATTTCTACGAAGTGTTCATCGATCTTTCTGATGGAGAGAAGTTGTTCATCCAACAATGTATCCTCTAGACTGGTGGGTTCTTCTCCATGTTCCAACCTCGACAAGTGGTCAGGGCCCTTGTTCATTCTTCCTGGCTTAACTATGATCTCAAAATCATATTCTTGAAACAACAGAATCCATCTGAATATTCTCCCCCCCAACATTGGCTTGTTGACTAGGTACTTTAGCATAGAGTGGTCTGTGAACATTTTAAAGTGTCCTCCCAATAAGTAGTGGCAGAATTTTTGTAGCGCATACACCATGGCCAATCCTTCTCTCTCTGTGGTGGTGTAGTTAATTTATTCTTTGGATAACTTCCTTCTAGCAAATGATAATGAGTGATCGATGTCTCTTGTTCCCGGCTATGCTAACACATCTCCTAAGGCAATGGACGATGCATCGACATGCACATGAAATTATTTTCTCCAATCTGGAAAGACTAGAATGGGCGCAGTGACCATCTTCTGTTTCATTGTATCGAAGCTCTACTGGCATTCATCTGGCCAACCAAACTAGTATTCCTTCTTCAGCAGCTTCTCCATCGGTCTTGTAATTTGGGCATAGCCTTTAATGAATTTCATGTAATAGCCAATGTGTCCTAGCGCAGTTGTTTAACTAAAGTCGGAGGTGGCAAATCAACTATAATTGCAATTTTAGATGGATAAACCAACAATCCCTGATTACATACAATATGGCCTAATAACACTCCAAATGGTGAGAATAATATGTAGTTCTTCAGATTTAAAGCAATTTGACACTGCTTGCATTTATCCAACATTAGCCTTAGACATTCAATATGATTTTTCAGCAAACTAAACGGTTGGTTGTGGAGCCTGATTATCTTCCTGATGCAGAGGTCCTTTGGTTTCAGTCGTGTCTATACCCCATGAAGTATTTACACACCAGAAGTATGTACACTCTTCCACGTGGGGGAGTGCAGAGGGGGGGTACCCCCTCTGCAGGGTCCAAGGGGTCCATCCCCCTGGCTGGGGGGTCTGGGGGAAAGCGGGGGTTCGGGGGCGAAGTCCCCGAAGAAAAAATTGCCTTATAAAAGTATATTGTAATTTCATTGTAAATCTGGACTGTTCATTATAAGGTCACAGATCTAACGGTAGAGATTATGTTAGGGTTTTTTGCCCTAGAAGGCAACCCTCTTTTATGAGGGAAAT
>ML786904.1:51424-69421 GCA_009831015.1 Picea engelmannii | reverse complement strand
AGAATCCTGAAGACATGTTAACAAAGGGAGTAACCAGGGAGAAATTGAGTTCTTGCTCAGTTTCAGTTGGTCTTCAAGATTGAAGATGAAGATGAGAAATTTGCCAGGTCCAAGAAGGTTCAAAGTCCAGCATATACAGCAACAGTGGAGTTGTTGAGATCAGTCTCCAAGTGGGAGATTGTTGTTTGTGGAGCCTGATTATCTTCCTGATGCAGAGGTCCTTTGGTTTCAGCCGTGTCTATACCCCATGAAGTATTTACACCCCAGAAGTATGTACACTCTTCCACGCGGGGGAATGCAGAGGGGGGGTACCCCCTCTGCAGGGTCTGGGGGGTCCATCCCCCCGACTGGGGGGTTTGGGGGCAAGCGGGGGTTCGGGGGCGAAGCCCCCGAAGCAAAAATTGCCTTATAAAAGTATATTGTAATTTCATTGTAAATCTGGACTGTTCATTATAAGGTCACAGATCTAACGGTAGAGATTATGTTAGGGTTTTTTGCCCTAGAAGGAAACCCTCTTTTATGAGGGAAATGTATTTCGGCTATGTATGAGAGTGAATATTGTATTCTGAGAGAGGAGACTGTGAGAGAAAGAAGAGGAAGTTATAATGGGTTTTGCTGTAGGTTGTATCCCTTCATTTGCTGGATAATAATAAAGGAAGGACCTGGCAATTTCTCTGGTGGACGTAGCCCACACTGGGTGAACCACGTAAATCTGTGTCTCTCTTGTATTGTGTGTCTTCTGTGTTTTTTTGTTTCTGCATTTGTTTTATTTTATTGCTCCACGGTCCTGTTTTTCTAACATAAACATAGTCCAATCATCAAAATAGGATTCTAAAACTTTATACATAAATTCTTTGAACGCTTCGACCACCACCCTAGAAAAGATGGCTGGGGCATTCTTCAGTTCGAATGGCATCACTATATATTGGTATGATCCCCATTCTGTGTTAAACGTGGTCTTGTGGAAGTCCTCCTTGGAAATCCAGATCTGATGGTATCCTGAAAATCCATCTATAAAAGAATATGCCTCCTGACCTCCTACGTTGTCTAATACTTTGTCAGTGAATGGTGTAGGGAAAGGGTCATGCAGAAAGACATAATTTAGTTTCCTGAGGTATACACATATCCTGATTTTGTTTGTCTTCTTGTCTTGTACCACCATAGGGCTGATCCACTCTGATTCTTCAACAGGTTCAATAATCCCTGCTTCCAGCATTCTTTCGAGCTCAATCTTCAATTTTTCCTTGTATTTTGGGTTCAATCTATAGGGTCTTTGCTTAACTGGCTTCACATCTGGTTTCAAAGGTATTCTCATCTCTCCCATAGGTCTTTTGATTCCCTTCATATCAGTGAACTTGGTTGGAAACAAGTCCTGATATTCATGCAATAACTCTGTAATCTTGTCAATGGTAGCAACAGCCTAATAATCTCTAACATTGGCAAGCTTCAATGTCTCCTCTGTTCCAATATTGACCTTTTTTATCTTGATTGGTTGACCAATAAATGGTAGCTCAGCTCCTGGTCCTTCCACGTCTCTTTTGCCTTCTATTTTAGTGATGTTTATCTTCCTGGGATGATCATCGTCATTGACATTGATGTAGTAGCAACCCTGTAATTTATGGAGAGGTACAGTCCATTTGTCCTCTTCTTATTCCATAGGGGGGCTAGATGCCTCTTCGAATACTTTCTGGCTCACAATTTGTTATGCTTAGTCTACTGAAGGGTATTCACTCTCAAATAGAGTGGTGGTGATAAAATTCTGAATCATACCTTCCCAATATGCAGTGACAAGGTGCACCTTCGCTTGAAGATACCAATTGATAGGGGTCATGTATAGTGTGTTAATGAATTTTTGCACCCATTTATCTTGGGGAATGTTGCTCCAGGTTTCTTCGCAGATTCGCACATGGTCCTTTGGGCAACTTCGACTGATATAACTTACTTTGCATCTTACTTCTTGTGCTAAGAACTGTGTTGTCATCAAGGTTCGGCATTGTGTCTAGTCTGTGATGTTGCTTTTATGTGTCCCCCACCATCTCTCTGGTGTAGCTTTTAGGGCCTCATCCATTGCCAACAATCATTGTTGTGTTGGTACACTTGTTTCAAAATCTGATAGGAAGGCTTCTAAAGGGTTCAGACCATCAAATGTGGGTAAGTTACTTATTGTTGTGCCGATCTAGCAAACTTCTCTGGTTAATCTAGCACATCTTATGGTAGATACTTCATACATTTGGTTCTTCTAGTTCTCTAGTGCTTCTTTTGAATCTGATGAACACGCGTTGTCACTTCGCCATCTCAGATTCCCATCGGTTGTAGGGTTGATGTAATCCTGTTGTCTGGCTGTCAGTTTGTAGATGTTTTCCAGTTTGTATGCATGATCTTCTTTTCTGATGGGCTCTGTGTAACACTGAACCTCATCTGGATCTAATGGTGCAATGACCCTAAGGCCATCTCTTTCGAATCTCATACATATTTTCTTCAAATCAACAACAGTAGAGTTGTTGAAGGCCCAATCAATTCCTAACAATGCAAGGTAAGGATAGCTGTCATCAACAATTTAAATTATCTCAAAATATGCAAAGGTTCTAACTCCCTCGATGTCCACAGGAACATGCTCCAATCGTCCAAATGGGATGAAAACTTGCTGATTGGCCATGTGAAGCCTGATAGGGGAATAGATCAGCTTGGGTTTTCCCATCAGTGCCCAAATTTGCTTCATCATGACATTGACCTTCGACCCTAAGTCGAGGACCACATAGTCTATATGATACTCTCCTATCTGAGCATTCAAATGTAATTATTTATTTTTCCTTCTCTTCTTGCCAATCTGGTGTACTTCCCTATTCAATAAGGGGTCTACCTTTCCTAGCTCATATTTCTTGATTAAGTTCTATAGCTCTTGTACAATGTTCTCATCCTGAATTAACTTAAGACAAGTGTACAAAAATTCGATGAGCTTACTTACCTCTTTTCCCTCTCTCGGCAAAGAAGACTGATCGAATAATAGTGGAATTCTATATTCTCTTACTTCTTGCCATGTTCTTGATGATGAGCCTTGATCTCTTCTGAATTCTTTCCTTGCATCTTCAAATGTTCATCATTCTTTCTTGGAATAAAAAATTTGAGTCTTCTCTGTAGCTTTTTTGACTCCTGAGTCTTCTGTAGTCTTTCCCTGGGTCACTCTATCTTCTCCTATAACAACACCTCCTCGAGTAATAACAATGACTCTAGGGTCTGCCTCGCGAGGTTCAACATATATTAGTTGCACTTGCAGGTTCTGCTGAGGTCCTCGTTTTTCTCGAAGCTTGGCTAGTAGTATAGGGCAGTCTTCAATGATATTCTCAAAACAGTTGCAATAAATGCAGGTGGTACAAGGGTTCTGACATACCCTTGCTAGATTCCCTAGCTAGGCGCAGTTGTAACAGATTATTTGTCCTCGGCCTCGACCCATTCCTCCTCCTGGTCCTCTTCCTTTATATCCACCACGAGGATTGAGATTTCCTCTTCCTGGGGAATTATACTGTGCATTGTTTCCTTCTTGATGCACTTTGCCTTGGATCTTGTATATGTCTCTTGATTTTTCATGCATAAGGTCAAATTCCCTACAATCTCTGTCATCATGTCCTACTAATTTAGAAAATGTGAAATACAAGTTTGTGGGTGTCTGAACATACTTCTGCATATAGTAGCACTCACAGGGGTGATGTTGATTTCTACATACTTTGCACCAGGTTAATGTGACTTGCTTCAAAGGGCTCGAAGCTCCTGGGGCCAAATATTCATGAAATGCAGGGCAATGTTCCTTATCATGGCCCTCTGCTCTACATCTGACACACCATATGTCTTTTCTTTTGTCCTTTCCTTTATCCTTTTTTATGTCTTCGACCTGTAAAGACAAACTGGCCAGCTAGCTCAAGATCTGGATCATACCTAAGTTGGATTCTCACATAGGGGCTGATTCAAGATTCATGGCGATCTCCAATGCCTCATACTGCAAAGCAATTTTTTGTTGCATCAAAGGAAATTTGATGTGTGGTAACAACGTAGCGATGAACCATTCTTTGTTCTGTTCATCTTGGATCTTAAAAGTTAATCGACCTGTTAAGGTCTTGAATCTCTGATCAAATTCCCAGACAGGTTCGACAACCTTCTGTTTGATCTCCTTCAACTCTGTAATACATTGTGACTTTGATTTGGTTTTCTTGAATTATGCAATCAAAATTTTCTTGATATCATTCAATGGTTGGGGTTGTGCAAGTCCTTGTAAAAGATTCATGTACAAGATCAGGGTGCGATCTCTAAGAGTAGTGCTGAACTGGGTTCTTTTGACAACCTCATCAGTGACATTCCTAATATGCCACATGGATTCACATAGGAACCAGTGTTGATCTGGGTCTTCAGATCCATCCCCTCTAAAGATAGGGAACATCATCTAATCTGCCATAGATCTACCTAGGTTTCGTGTCTGAGTAGATGCTGAACTGCTAGTAGTAACACTCTGAGGACTCTGGTGACTCTAATTACTCTGATTTCCTAGTGTTTTTGAAACAAAAAGAGGCTCAATTATACTTACTTCAGCAATCTGCGTAGTTCCTGAGTTTTCTGGATCGTCCTGGCAAAGTTCTTCAGTTGCTCCTTCCTTTGGCCTAGACAGCTCTGGACGTTATTCGTCTATTAGATCGGCCTCTTCCCCACTGTAGAAACCTTCTTCTCTGTAGTTTTTCATGAACAGGTTCTCAAGGTGAACCCCTCTAAACACTCTCCCATTGTGCGTATGTCCAGCTTCTGTGTCATTGTCGCTATCCAAATTTTTGAACATTAGCTTTTCTGGATTCAACCAATCTACTGTATCTTTAGAATGTTCTTCTCATGTAAGAGCATATTGATTCTCAGCTTCAAAAAATGAAGAAATTTCCCTCTGGGTCCTTTGAAAAAGTATCTCTCAGCTTGGCTATATGACTCTACTATGTCGACAGAAAATTCAGTGATATACCCTCCAATGGTACTATCAAACCAATGATCTACTGCTCTGGATACAACGTTGTTGACTCTTTTAACCTTCTAGATCAACGTCAGTCTCCAAACCACAAGGGGGTCTATATCTGATCTCGAACTTGGTATCAACTAACCTAGTCAACCACTCAAACAACTCTTGATGGATTCATCCAAAGAAGATCTCGAGGATGTCGGTGAAAATGTATCTTTGTAGCCAATCTTTAGTACTCAGCTTAGGGTTCTTGTTTTGGGCTTCAACGAAGTCCCTCTCTTGATCTTCTATTCACTTTTGAATCTATATCTTCGATGGGAACCACCTTAACATTCCCTCACGAATATTCTGGTCTTGGCAAAAGAACCATTTGTTGGCACAGTTGCAGACCCGAGGTTCACTCCAAGAGCGCACCAACAAGCCCTAGCTACTGGCCCTTTCGACAACACTTGCAAAGAAGATGCAGTCTCACCCGAAGCAACTATGAGGGGGTTTGCAGGACATAGATATCTACAACCAAGGGAATATCAAGTGGATCGAGTACAACATCAACTCATTATGCATCTAACACTTATCAAGCTAGATCTATCCTTCACAACTATAGATTTGATCTAACACAACAATGCAAATAACAATATAACAACGACATAGATCAAAGAAACAATCACACTCAATGTAAGATATACATGGTTCACCCTCTCTTTAGGGCTACGTCCATAGAACTGTGCTTATGATTTATTAAGGTAAAGATTATAGTTCTTGTCTGCGCTCTCTGCTAGTAGATCTTCTTCTTCTTCTTCTCTTTTTCTCTCCCCCTCCTATGCACCTAGATGGAGGACTTGATCTTCGCACCCAGCTGAAGATCTTACAATGCTAGAAGGCTCTTACTCTCAGTACTTCTCTCACTCACAATACAATATTCTCTCAATGAACAACAATCAATAACAATGCTCAACAACAGTACCGACCCGACCTAGGTCCTCTCGACCTCTATTTATACAATATAGTCTCTCACCAACATCCTTAGGTCGAGACATAGGTATCAAAAACCCTAGATATACAAACCCTAGGTGTCTAAAAGCCTAGGTCAACTTGACCCTCTTTTCCCGGGCTTCGCCAGCCTGTCTCTCCTTTCTTCCCACATGGTGCTAACGATGGATTTTCCTACTATCTAAGTTGTCCTTGATCTATATACCTTGCTTATCTATCATCCTTGATCTCCTCATCCAACATATAACTTTCTTGGGCTTCACTCCTTCTTTTCTACTCTTTTTCTTACTTCGACCCAGTAGCAGTCACTGTGTCTCCCGCAAAGTTTGCATTTTACCTCTTCTTAGTCTTTACCAAGAGTAAACAAACTCAAAAATCTACTTCAAAATTATGAATAACGAGCCAGTAATCTTGCTGATGTATGTGGATGACTTATTCTTAATTGGAGAAGAAAAGCTCATCGTTGAATGTAAAAAGAGACTTGCCTCGGAATTTGAAATGAAAGACCTTGGCCTAATGCATTATTTCTTAGGTCTTGAGGTATGGCAGAGTCTTGAGAAGATCTTCCTTAACCAAGGGAAGTATACGGTCGAAATCTTGAAGAGATTCGACATGTTGGAATGCAAGCCCATGAATACACCCATGGAAGTGAAGCTGAAGCTGTTGGTCGATACTTCGTCAGATTTGATTGATGCCACACTGTACAGACAGATTATTGGATCGTTGATGTGCCTGATGAACACTAGACCAGACATTTGTTTTTCCATGAACACCTTGAGTCAGTTTCTGGTAGAACCCAGACGTGTTCACCTAGTGGCTGCAAAACATGTGATGAGGTACCTTAAAGGTACAATATATTATGGTCTCAACTATGATGGAGATCATAATTTCACATTGAGTGGATATACTGATGCAGATTGGGTAGGAAGTGTTTCTGACAGGAAAAACACTTGATGATGTTGTTTCAGTTTGGGATCAGCTATGATCTCATGGTAGAGTAGGAAGCAATCTAGTATTGCTCTCAGCACAGTGGAAGAAGAATACATTGTTGCATGTTCTACTAGCTGCGAAGCTATATGGCTTCGAAAGTTGCTGACTGGCCTATTTAACTTGGAGATGAGAGAAACCATGATTCTATGTGAAAACCAGAGCTGCATAAAGATGACAGAGAATCATGTATTCCACGATAGGTCAAAGCACATAGAGATCTGCTATCATTACATCTGCGAGATGGTACAGAGAGGAGCCTTGAAGCTCCAATACATTATGACGGAAGAACAGGTTGCTGACGTGTTGACCAAGCCCCTATCTCATGTGAAGTTTGAGTACTTCCGAGATAAGCTTGGAATAGTCCGAAAGGACCTTCCTCGAAAGGGGGAGTAGTTGTTGTGATGAGATATTCCCTACTTCCGACCTTGTGGTTGTGACGTAAAGCAGGATGTGCACCTTGCTTCTGACCTAGTTGTCAGACGTAAAGCAAGACAAGATGTTGTTCCTTGCTTCTGACCTAGTTGTCAGACGTAAAGCAAGATGTGTTGTTCCTTGCTTCTGACCTAGTTGTCAAACGTAAAGAAATATGTGTTGTTCCTTGCTTCTGACTGAGTTGTCGGATGTAAATCAAGATGAGATGTTCCTTGCTTCTGATCGAGTTGTCAGACATAAAGTAAGATGAGATGTGTTCCTTGCTTTTGACCGAGTTGTCAGCCGTAAAGCAAGATGAGATGTGTTCCTTTCCTCTGACCGAGTTGTCAGACATAAAGAAAGATGAGATGTTCCTTTCTTATGACCGAGTTGTCAGATGTAAAGCAAGATGAGATGTTCCCTGCTTCTGACCTAGTTGTCAGACGTGAAGCAAGATGAGATGTTCCTTGCTTCTGACCTGATGGTTGCAACGTAAAGCAAGATTATGTGACTAGTACTATGCTTCCGGCTGTATATCTATGACGTAAAGCAAGTCTAGTTCCGTACTTCCAACCTGATGGTTGTGACGTAAATAAAGATGTGTACCTTACTTCCGACCTGATGGTTGTGACGTAAAGCAAGATGATATGATGAGACTAACACTCAACTTCCGGCCGGATAGCTGTGATGTAAAGCCAGTTTAGTATCCTACTTCTGACTGGATGGTTGTGACGTAAATCAAGACGCGTATCTTGCTTCCAGCTTGAGTGTTGTGACATAAAGCAAGACATTGAGATGAGACAAGTATTGAGCTTCCAGCTTGACAACTGTGACGTAAAGCCAGTCTTGTATTATGATGAGACAGCCTTGTGTTGTGATGATGATGATGTATCAGTTTTTATACTAATACATATTGATGCAGATGATGATGGCATTCCTTTAAGAATGATGATGTTTCTGATGAAGAAAACTTCTGATGATTTATAGATACGCCAGCCAAGATGATATTGATGATGTTGTCCTCCCATTTGATGTTGTTGATGATGATGTCCTCTTTCTCTCATATGATGTTGCTGAAGAATACTCTTCTTGTTAAGGGGGTGTGTTGAAATATTGTAACCGCAAAGAGTATTCTTATTATTATTGATATATTATTCATAGGATCAATCCCCATCGTGGATTGATCATGTCGATTATTGTAATAGGAACAAATACCCTTTTGCATATTGATCAACAAACAATTATAATAGGCAGAATAAGAAGTCGGCCCCAACAGTTAATAAGGAGACCCAGAAATATAATAAAGGTGGGTTTACCCACCCAGTTGGAGAAGTCAGCCCTGCCAGTGAAGAGACACTTCACACATGCCAGACTTGTATAAATAAAGGAGGCTAGTGCCTCATTTAGAGAATAACTCACTTGCTCAGTTTGAGGGACAAGTTTTGATCTGTTACCGGCAAAGGAGAGAGAGAGTGGAATATATCTTGGAGAGGACTTTCTATTTTAGCATAGAGATCTCTTGGCATTGTATTGGCTATCTATATTAAGGAAGTTTTGCTAGGCTTTCTTCCCCTAGAGGGTTTCCCAGGATAAATGTTGTGTCTCTTATGATTGTGTATTTCTCAGTGATCTTGGATTATGCTATTGTTATCTAATGAAATGCAAACATCTATAATAATGGCTTAAACATTAACATTTATCGGTCCACACAAACTTCTTTTTCTTCTTCTTCCATTCTGTAATCGGATTGTTATCTTTGAAAAAACCTCGACGAACCTTGGATAATATCCTTCTAATCCCATGAAGATACACACTTCCGGGACATTCGTCGATGTAGGATATTCCATAATAGCCTCTACCTTCACTAGATCCACAACGATACCTTCGTTGAAGATAACATGCCCTAAATAATGAATATTTGATTGATAAAAAGAGCATTTCGAGAGTTTCCGAAATGATTTGTTCTCTCAAAGACATTGTAGTACCAAGTGCAAATGTTAAACATGTTATTCCATTGTCCGAGAATAAAATCAAAATATCATCAATGAATACTTGAATGAACTTATCCAAGTATTCATGAAACACCCCATTAATCAATCTCATGAATACCTCGGGGGAGTTTTTCAATCCTAACGATAAAATGGTAAACTTGTAATGTCCAAACCTTGTCATGAACGCGGTCTTATGAATGTCTTCCTCCTTGACCCGTAATTGGTGATACCCTGACCTCAAGTTGATCTTCAAAAACACCGTCGCACCTTTCATCTGATCAACAAATCATCTAATCTTGGAAACATATAATGGTTATTGATTGTTTCCTTGTTCAATTGACGTTAGTCAATGCATAGTCTCCACGAGACATCCTTCTTCCCTAGGAAAATAACAAGTGTACCCCAAGGTGACATACCTGGAAATATAAGTCCTAGGTCACAAAACTCCTTCCATTGGATTTTCAACTCCTGTAACTCAAAGGTTGAAATATGATAAGGTGCTCTTGCTATTGGTTTAGTTCCAATATTTTGAGTCGATTATAAACTCCAACTCCTTTGTGGTGGAAATCTGAGTAATTTTCTTGAAACACGTCAGCAGTACCCATGCCATGGAAAGGTCCTTTAAATAATTTCATCACAACCTTGTCATTCAACACCAATATTTCATATATCTTGCATCCCTGTGCATGATATTATATATAGGTAGGGAAGAAATGAACCTCCTGGGTACTCCCTGGTTCCTTCCTACAATCACTCATCTCTGTCCCTCATCATCGACCAAACTCAACCATTTCATCTTACAGTTGAGTATCGCCTCATGCGATTTCAACCAGTCCATACTAACCACGTAGCCAAGATATTACACTTTTCCACAAGTTAAAGAGAAAGTTCATACCCCTTCCTCCAACCATTTGGTTGGCACCCGAAGCCATATCGATGAATCTAAACTCATCCTGTTCAATTACTTTACCTGAATCCCTTCAACGCAGTACTAGGAACAGATCTGTCTGTAGCACCAGGATCTCACAAATACTAAAGTTTGGTCAGTGATGGTAGTTGATTCCTTGAGCACAATGGTCAGGCACTCGACCTAGCAGTTATTGACCGTGATCATGAATCCTATGGGCCTTTCCCATATCCACCATGGTAGTGTGTCCTATTGACCCGACCACTCTGGCCCTTTCAACTGGACAATATTACTGGTATGGTGGCTCTCCACATGACCATCGCCCCTCTCCGGTCCTGTACTCCTAGATATGAAGTAGAAGTTGTTGTCCTACCAGCCTATGATCCTAGTTTATTTCGCTGACAAGCCTAACTATGGTTGTTGGTGGCCGTCCCATGTAGGGGGTCTTCTACCGAGGAACCTGTTATAGTGGTGTCATGAACAAGGGCTCTATAGACATATATTTCTACCAATATGTCTTGTCTGGTTGGTGTTTGATGTTGTTGCACACCAGATGTTGTCAGCCCAAATGGTTTTGTAGGAGTCATTCCCTGACTCCGCCGTCAATTCTTCCTCAACTATGAGGCCTACTAGATTTCACCATGGAACATCTGAGGAATTTAGATCCTCAGCTTCTCATGAAATCTAGAGTTAAGGTTGATCATGAATTTTCTTATCTATAGAGTCTTCATGTTCATATGTAGGGCATACCGAAGTAGCTCCATAAATTTGGTCCCATAATCCAACACTGTATGACTACCCTTTCATAAGGCGTTGAACTCATCGAGCTAGCACTCAATGAATTCCTCTGACAATTACTTCTCCCAGAAGAGTTCCTCAAATCGTTCCTATAACATGGATTCAAAGACCAGGTTTGGTTGAGGTAGGAGAGTCTTCCACCATAGAGGAGAACTCCCCTCTATATGAAGACTGTCATGCGGACTTTTGTGTTGGAGGTTGTCACCGTGAAGTAGAAAGAACATCGCCTTGTTCTCAAGCCATGCCTTAGTGGTTGAGTCATCCATGGCACTCGTGAACTCGAGAACTTAACCTTCTAAATTTATCCATGAATGCTACCAGTACTGGCTGGGGTGCGTTGTGGACCCTTAGGGGTACAGGTGCCCTGGCCTCATCATTATCCAGATGGTTAAAAAAGGCCCCTGACATTTCCCTGGAAGGACCTTGTCAAATCTTCCATGTCCCGCACAACAATATTCTCATGCCCCAAAAATTGTTCTTCTACTTGGCGGTTAGACCCCTAGGGCAAAGACGCTTATGGAGGCATTGCACCTCCTCCCCTAGCACCACATTGTGAATATCTATGACGTCCTCTAACCATGATTACCGCATGGACATGTTAAAATTTTAATTAGTGCTAAGTACTATTCAAGCGTTTAATTCAGTGGAAGGTGTGATTATCTACAATCAAAGGGTTGAACCTACTCTGATACCAGATGTGACGACCCCGCCGTTACGACAACCAAGCGACGTACAATAGGTCATTTTTTTTTCTTTTAAGGATGTCTTAACAATTAAAATATTATAATAAATAGTATACATCATCGACACATTGATTACATAATACAATCATTTGTCATTAATTTTCATTTCTTGCAAGATGTCTAATTACAAACCAGTCTTAAATGGCATTAAACTTTCAGGGTGCAAAAGAAGTAATCAATTTATTTTCACATCACAATTACCACCAATGAAGCATCTCAACAATGGTCAATCTACATATTATATTTTAATTTAATTTCCGCAAACTACCTATGAAGCATTTCAACAAAAAACACTATAATCACAAACAACCCTTTTTCGAGGGGTACAATTATAATCTACTATCCATTCATTCCTTCATGCAATATTGAGAGAAAATTTTCCAAGTATAATACACAAGATGCCATAAAAATCACAAGAGCAGAAGAAATGTTAGTGTCTTAAATAATCTATTCTAGAAGTTGTCATTAAAATTAAGGTCAGTTCCATCTAGTCTAAGCTTCGATGCCAAGTATTTTAAGCCTTGTAATTCGACAAAATTCAATATCAACTGCCATCCCAAATGAGAAGTCAAAAATCAACCTCTTAAGAGCAAGTATAAGATTTTATTACATGAATAAAGGTCCAACGATGAGGCTTTGACAAGATCAACTTCCTAGGAGTTACCTAAGGGCTTCGCTACTGCTAGTATCCTTTAAGGACTTTAACTTTAAAACTTAACAAACAACTTTTCCTAGTTTGTTACAACTAGGAGATATATAACCCTTGTCAATATCCATTCTTTCCTCAACAGAACCCATGGTTCAAGGATGAAGAAGACTCTCTAGAGAGAACACCCTTAGGCCCAACCTTGTCTAAAGGACCAACATTGATCTTACCCTAAGTTGATAAGACTACTTTTATGGAAACGCATATCCTTACATTTCTCCCTTCCTGATAGAGGAAACATGACTAGCTATACCATACAACAAGTCTACCATTCCATCGAGAGTATTCATAATCAAATCCTTCAACTAGATTGTCTCTTCACTCCTCACTTGATGGCATCTCATCTGCGAGGATTCCACTTCCTCGACTTCTAATGTAGCCTATTACCTACATCATTCTGGAACAATGCCTCTGTTGCGAGGGTGGGTGTATCAACCCTGCCTCTTTTCAAACTAGGAGCACATGTGTCCTATTGGTTATTCTCTTCGATAAGATAAAAACAAGATACTTTGGAAAAAATCCCCAAACATGGGATGATATTAACGATCTTCTGGGCAAAAAATAAGCTTGAATAAAGTTAATTGAAGCTCGTTCCCTGAGAAAATCAGTCGATGCCTCTGAGGGTTCGAATAAATCTAGTTTTGGAAGAAGGGTAATTAGGGTAATTCCCAAAAAGAAAGGTGGTGTCCAGAATTACTCCCGACACACATTGATCGATATGGATATCATTGGACAAGTGTCATCAACAATTTAAATTAGTTCAAAATATGCAAAGGTTCTAACTCCCTCGATGTCCACAGGGACATGATCCAATCGTCCAAATGGGATGACAACTTGTTGATTGGCCATGTGAATTCTGATAGGGGAATAGATCAGCTTGGGTTTTCCCATCAGTGCCCAAGTTTCCTTCCTCATGACATTGACCTCCAACCCTAAGTCAAGGACCAGATAGTCTATATGATACTCTCCTATCCGAGCATTCAAATGTAATTATTTATTTTTCCTTCTCTTCTCGCCAATCTGGTGTACTGCCCTATTCAGTAAGGGGTCTACCTTTCCTAGCTCATATTTCTTGATTAAGCTCTATAGCTCTTGTACAACGTTCTCATCCTAAATTAACTGAAGACAAGTGTACAAAAATTCGATGAGCTTACTTACCTCTTTTCCCTCTCTCGGCAAAGAAGACTGATCGAATACCAATGGAATTCTATATTCTCTTACTTCTTGCCATGTTCTTGATGATGAGCCTTGATCTCTTCTGAATTCTTTCCTTGCATCTTCAAATGTTCGTCTTTCTTTCTTGGCATAAAAAAATTGACTCTTCTCTGCAAATTTTCTGAATCCCGAGTCTTCTGTAGTCTTTCCTGGGTCACTTTATCTTCTCCTGTAACAAAACCTCCTCAAGTAAAAACAACGACTCTAGGGTCTGCTTCGCGAGGTTCAACATATATTAGTTGCACTTGCTAGTTCTACTGAGGTCCTCATCTTTCCTGAAGCTTAGAAAGTAGTATAGGGCAATCCTCAATGATATGCTCAAAAGAGTTGCAATAACTGCAGGTGGTGCAAGCTTCTGATAGTCCCTTTATAGATGCCCTAGTTGTGCGTAGTTGTAACAGAATATTTGTCCTCGGCCTCGACCCATTCCTCCTCCTCATCCCCATCCTTTATATCCACCACGAGGATTAAGATTTCATCTTCCTGGGGAGTTATACTGTGCATTGTTTCCTTCTTGATGCACTTTGCCTTGGATCTTGTATATGTCTCTTAATCTTTCATGCATAAGGTCAAATTCCCTACAATCTCTGTCATCATGCCCTACTGACTTACAAAATGTGAAATACATGTTTGTGGGTGTCTAAACATACTTCTGCATACAATAGCACTCACCGGGGTGATGTCAATTTATACATACTTCGCACCAGGATAATGTGACATGCTTCAAAGGGCTCGGAGCTCCTGAGGCCAAATATTCATGAAATGTAGGGCAATGTTCCTTTCATGGCCCTTTTCTCTACATCTGACACACCAGATGTCTTCTCTTTTGTCCTTTCCCTTATCCTTTTTTATGTCTTTGACTTGTAAAGACAAACTGGTCAACTGGCTCAAGATATGGATCATACCTGAGTTGGATTCTCCCATAGGGGTTGATTCAAGCTTCATGGCGATCTCCAATGCCTCATACTGCGAAGCAATTTTTTATTGCATCAAAGGGAATTTGATGTGTGGTAACAACGTAGTGATGAACCATTCTTTGTTCTGTTCATCTTGGATCATAAAAGTTAATCGACCTGTTAAGGTCTTGAATCTCTGATCAAATTCCCAGACAAGTTTGACAACCTTCTGTTTGATCTCCTTCAGCTCTGTAATACATTGTGACTCCGATTTGGTTTTCTTGAATTATGCAATCAACACGTTCTTGATCTCATTCAATGGTTGGGGTTGTTCAAGTCCTTGGAAAAGATTCATGTACCAGCTCATTGTGCGATCTCGAAGTGTAGTGTTGAACTAGGTTCTTTTGACAGCCTCATCAGTGACATTCTTAATATTCCACATGGCTTCACATAGGAACCAGTGTTGATCTGGGTCTTCAGATCCATCCCCTCTAAAGATAGGGAACATCATCTAATCTACCATAGATCTACCTGGGTTTCCTGTCTAAGTAGATGTTGAACTGCTAGTAGTAACACTCTGAGGACTCTGGTGACTCTGATTACACTGATTTCCTAGTGTTGTTGAAACAACAAGAGGCTCAATGATACTTACTTCAGCATTCTGTGCAGTTCCTGAGTTTTCTGGATCATATTGGCAAAGTTATTCAGTTGCTCCTTCCTCTATCCTAAACGGTTATGGACGTTATTCGTCTGTTAGATCTGTCGCTTCCCCACTGTAGAAACCTTCTTCTCCATAGTTTTTCTTGAACAAGTTCTCAAGGTGAACCCCTCTAAACACTCTCTCACTGTGCGTATGTCCAACTTCTGTGTCACTTTTGCTGTCTGAATTTTTGAACATTAGCTTTTCTGGATTCAACCAATCTACTGTATCTTTAGAATTTTCTTCTCATGCATGAGAATCTTGATTCTCAGCTTCAAAAAATGAATAAATTTCCCTCTGGGTCCTTTGAAGAAGTATCTATCATCTTGGCTATACGACTCTACTCTATCGATAACAAATTCGGTGATATACCCTCCAATGGTACTATCAAACCAATGATCTACTGCTCTGGATATAATGTGTCGACTCTTTTAACCTTTTGGATCAACGTCGGCATCCAAACCACAGGGGGTCTAGATCTGATCTCGAACTGGGTATCAACTAACCTAGCCAACCACTCAAACAACTCCTGATGGATTCCTCCAAAGAAGATCTTGAGGATGTCGGTGAAAATGTATCTTTGTAGCCAATCTTCAGTACTCAGCTTAGGGTTCTTGTTTTGGGCTTCAACGAAGTCCCTCTCTTGATCTTCTATCCACTTTTGAATCTTTGTCTTTAATGGGAACCACCTTGACATTCCCTCATGAAGATTCTGGTCCTGACAATGGAACCATTTGTTGGCACAGGGGCAGGCCCGAGGTTCACTCCAAGAGCGCATAAACAAGCCCTAGCTACTGGCCCTTTCGACAACACCTGCGAAGCAGATGCAGTCTCACCCGAAGAAACTATGAGGGGGTTTGCAAGGCAAAGATGTCTACAACCAGGGGAATATCAAGTGGATCCAGTACAACATCAACTCATTATGCATCTAACACTTATCAAGCTAGATCTATCCTGCACAACTATAGATCTCATCTAACACAACAATGCAAATAACAATATAACAATGACATAGATCAAAGCAACAATCACCCTCAACACAAGATATACATGGTTCACCCTCTCTTTAGGGCTACGCCCACAAAACTGTGCTTATGATTTATTAAGGTAAATCTTACAGTTCTTGTTTGTGCTCTCTGCTAGTAGATCTTCTTCTTCTTATTCTCTCTTTCTCTCCCCCTCCTATGCAGCCAACTGCATGACTTGATCTTTGCACCCAGCTGGAGATCTTATAATTCCAGAAGGCTCTTACTCTCAGCACTTCTCTCACTCACAATACAATATTCTCTCAATGAACAACAATCAATAACAATGCTCAACAACAGTATCGCTCGACCTAGGTCCTCTCGCCTATATTTATACAATATAGTCCCTCATCGACATCCTTAGGTCGAGACCTAGGTGTCAAGAACCATATATATACAAACCCTAGGTGTCTAAAAGCCTAGGTCAACTTGACCCTCTTTCCCTGGGCTTCGCCAACCTATCTCTCCTTTCTTCCTGCGCGGTGCTAATGGTGGATTTTCCCGCTATTTGAGTTGTCCTTGATCTATATACCTTGCTTATCTGTCATCCTTGATCTCCTCATCCAATGGATAAATTTCTTGGGCTTCACTTCTTCTTTTCTACTCTTTTTCTTACTTCGACCCAGTAACAGTCACTGTGTCTCCCACAAAGTTCGCATTTTACCTCTTCTTCCTTGATCTTCACTTGATTCCATACCCAAGGGACAACACGCCCACTATGAAACTATTGATGCACGATGATCCAAAGCTTATGTGACTATGGAATAGCTAGATGAAGCTTTCATAAATGAAATGACTATGGACTAGGTCTCCTTGCTACGATCCTCTAGATTTTCTGTTGGAATCTCCTAGCTGCGGCCTTCTTGATTTTTTTTGTTAGAGTCTTCCTTGTTGCGACCCTCTATCTTTTGTTGTTGTAGAGTGTGTTGGAACTGCTGCGACTTTCCTGTGTGGGGTTAATGTGCACTAACCCTCCTCCTCTTGTTTTGGGGTTTTATGTTGTTTTGTCTTAAGGGTTAATTAAAGTTTAAATTAAATGTTTATTATATCATGTTTAAATTATTTTATTTAAACATGTTATATTAATTATTTTAATTTAATTTATATTTTTTATATTTTCTCTCTAGAGTGATCAGATCCTCTCCTTGCTACGACCTTCTTGATTTTTTGTTGGAGTCTCCTTGCTGCGATCCTCTAGATTTTCTGTTGGAATCTCTTTGCTGCGGCCCTCTTGATTTTTTCTGTTGGAGTCTTCCTTGTTGCGACCCTCTATCTTTTGTTGTTGTAGAGTGTGTTGGAACTACTGCGACTTTCCTGTGTGGGATTAATGTGCACCGACCCTCCTCCTCTTGTTGGATAAACTACCAAGAATAATGTGTGCTAACTATACTAACTCCTACACAAATATTTGTATAAACTACCAAGAAGCCACTGATAACATACCAATAGACACCATATGATCAATGAAATCCTTTGCATTTTGGACATTAGTGATAGAGAAAATGGAGGCTACTTGTTTCCTAGGACCAATAATGATGGCTAGTAGGAAAGGAATATGGCATGTAATATTATATCCTAGCACTTTTGTAGGAGACAATGTCTAGGTAGAATTTGATGAGATTTATTAGTAAGAAAAGG
>ML786904.1:30960-47640 GCA_009831015.1 Picea engelmannii | reverse complement strand
TTGTTTTATGCCATGAAACTTATTACAAACTTATTAAACCAGTTCTAATTTATCCTAAATAGATATCATCTTCCATCTGCAAAGATATTTAAAAAATCTACTCCAATCTAATTTATCCTAAATTTTACGTGTGCATACCTAAACTTTTTCTCTAGTATTTCCTAATTTATAAATAAACAATATTTTAATTTACAGAGAATACATCTCTTACATTTTGATTCGACTCTAAACTTACAATCTACAGAAAAAATAACCAATCAAGAGAACTTATGCTTATCTACGAGTACATGTCTGGAGGTTCACTAAGAGACCATCTTTATGGTAAATAATTTGCTGAGCAATATTGTTTTTAGATTGATTTTCTGCATACTGATATTAATTCTTCTATTGGCCAAAATGGTCTATTTGATCCTTAATTTCTTTTCCAGGTCCTAGTTCAAGAATTTCTGAAGTAAATTGGAAAACACGGCTTAATATAGCATTAGATGCAGCTCAGGGTAAGTCTTTGGGTAATTTGAAGTTCATTTATGTATTTGATTACAATAAAACCATTTGTGTTTTCATTGATACTGCCATTTCTATTTGAGGGATTGGAATACCTACACATGGGTTGCACACCAAAGATAATTCACAGGGATGTTAAGACAACCAACATCCTTATAGACAACAATATGAATGGAAAACTGGCCGATTTTAGTCTCTCAAAGATCACAAATGATGGGGAGGCTGCTCATGTTACCACTGCTGTGAAAGGAACAATAGGATACCTCGATCCAGAGTAAATAAATTTCAGTTTATTTGCAACATTCTTGATGCATAAATAGTTCAATTAATTATTAGACACAGAGTCGTTTTCACTTTTGTTTGGGATGTTTTCATAGGTATTTTCACAGTCAAATGTTGACGGAAAAGAGTGATGTGTATAGCTTCAGAGTGGTTTTGTTGGAGATCATATGCGGCAGACCACCCATTAATCCAAATCTAACTGAAGACATGTACTCGTAGATAAGCATAAGTTCTCGTGAATCTACATTTTGATTTGGGGGACAAATACTTAGCAGAAAAAATAAATACTGTAACATTGCGAGGCAGATAATGTCACAGTTAGCAGACCAAACAAACACATTTTAAAAATATTTTCATTTAAAACATATTTCAAACTTACCTATCCCCGGTGCTCGCGACCTCTTGACGACCCCGATGACCTCGGCCTCAACTCCACAGTGCTCGCGACCTCCCGGTGACCTCCAGCTCACGTCCATGCGCGAATACATAGAGCCATACAGAGCTCTCGTGGGCGGGCGAAATACACATAGTTCTCGCGGGTGACTACACAAAGCTCTCACAGGAAAACTACACAGAGCTCTCGTAGGCGAAATACATAGAGCTCTCGCGGGCGAATACAAAGAGCTCTCGTGGGCGGGCGAATACACAGAGCTCTCGTGGGCAAAATTTTTGTAAAACATTGGAATGTTGATGCGTGGCTAATATATAAACAATCTTTCGGCCGAAAGATAGTTCGGCCGAACTATTTGTCGGTCGAACAATGTTTCGGCCGAACTATCTTCCAGCCAAAAACTTATTTCCGGAAAGAAAATATCTGGCCGACCAAATTTCTACACGCAAATCGAGGGGGCGGTTATTGAACCATTCGATTTGACGTTTATTTTTTCGGCCGAAAAATAGTTCGGCCGAAAAATATTATTAGTTCGGTCGAAAAAAGGTTTTTCAAAATTTTGGAGCCCTGATTGTCACGAAAGTGTAACCCACCTTCGTGATTTCACCCATATGCTTCCAAAACAAATGCAATGCAAACATGACACCTTATGTGATTTGTTCAATAATAGCCAATGCATATAAATGACAAAAACATGACGCTTTATGTGTTTTATGCAATAATAGTTGACACTTGACAATGCAAACATGACACTATACATCATGTGTTGACAAATATGATGTACAATTGACACAAATGTGACATAAATAGTGATACATCCCTTAGCATCGTATTTTGCATAGTCCAAACTGAAAAATTTTCCTTGGAAAATTGCATTGGGAGATTATGCTAATTATGATGCTACAACCCTGTAATGTAGTATTGTTGTAGATATTTCATGTGGTTCCTATCTAAACATGTCCTATAGTATTAAAAAATATCATATAATTTCCCTCGAACATGGGTAATCGAAGATACAATTGTCTCAGGGGAGGTAACAAGGGAAATGCATGCTATCTCTTTTGTACATCTAAGATAGCCAATTAGGTTTGTCAGTGTTTTAATGTCAATGCCAATTTCAGTGTTTGCATCTCAACTTGGTGATTGGGGGTTAGGGTTGAGAACTTCTTCGGTTGTTGGTGGTGGGTTTTTCTTTTTATCAAGCATATTCTCCATTTCAATATAATTTGTAGGGTGCAATTAAACAAGAATAGAACATTTTTATTTCCTTTCTAAGTTCATGGCATTTAATAAGCGTAGACATAATAGTTAGATAGAAAAAAATATCTTGTATTTGAAAGAATGAGGGAGAAAATGTCTCTGAAATTGTTGGAAGCAATGAATGACAATAATGACAACCTTCCTCATCCTCATCACAGTCAGGTCCACTACTCTAGTGCTCCAAAGTGCTCCTCTTCTCCTCTAGAATGCATTGTGCGATGCTGAAACAACATAAAAGCCACAACCCTTTTTTTAATTGATACACATAAGAACCAATGCATGCCTATGAATTCACAGACATTAGTAATGTGTGAGTTCTTAAAACATGCATGCTTTCCTTTAAATCTTCATTGGTGGATGACTTGGTAGGTTTATGTTGTGGTTCAAAGATTTCAAAGCTAGTTTAAAAAGAACATGTGCATATTTTTAATTTGTGATTACCACTTTTAACCCATCAATTTTAGGGGAGGGCCCATATAAATATATTTACAAGATTCCAACTCCCCAACATGTCACTTTAAATTTTCCAAATTCCAATTTATTACCTGTCTAATGTTTCCTAATTAGTGATACTAATGTTATCCTAATACTAAATACTAAAAGGTTTTGAACATCTTAGGTTGTATCCCCAACCAAATCAACCACATAAATGGAGTGTGAAGTTTAAATGTTCGATTTTTTGGCATTCTTACAGGCGTATTTTCCGATCAATTTTCTTTGAAATGCAACCAAAAATGATTGAAACTCCAGATTTAAATGATTAAATCTTATAATTCGAGTGCCATAAGAGTTTTTTAAGTGCTGAATTCATTTATAAATTCAAAAATGTAATTTAAACAATAAAATATAATGATTTCACTAAGATCTCTTTCGACATAAAAAATAAAAATAAAAAAATCAAACATTTACACAAAACCGAAAATAGATGAGTTTCAGTTAATTCCCATATAACCCGAAGTGTCAACTATCCCATAAAAGTAGTGCAATTCTATAATACTCATCGCTCTTTGATGTGTCCATAAATCGAATTTCTTTAGCTTTTACTTACCACGTCATTATTTGCGATTACCTATAACGAAATCCTTCACTTTAATTACGTAATCAAGGGGACCACGATGCCCATTACACAATATTAAAATTTGTGCGAAGATGCCGGAATCAAATTTGATTCACTTTTACGTACCATGAAAACGTGTTAAGGGATATTTTCAATTGATGGGAAAATCAAGCGAATCAAATGGTCTTTAGTGTGAACATACACCATTCACCATAAAAAAATCCTTCACTGTAATACGAAAATTTGTGGAAATGCGTGTCGTTATAATTTAATATTTTGAATTTTCTTTCACTTTTAATTTTCAAATACCACCGACGAAATATGCGCTGAGAAATCCTTAGGAAAATTTGAGTGTGGGGTTGGCCTTAAAAAGATATTGTTTTGTGAGCATGGATGTCAACTCGATGGGATAAAAGTATGACATCTTCATCGCAATTTAAGCAGGAAGAATTTGTGTATCTGTTACATTACAGGACGAAAAACATCGGCATCTATGGTCTTGTCGATGTATTGAAGCCATCTATTCTCCTCCTTCATCTTCATCTCATCAGCCGTTGTGTTCGTCTGCATCATGAAAATTCATGTTAAAGATCATGGCAGGAAGGTAAATTGCTCAAAGCAGTTTATATAGCCGGTAAGTATAAGACACTGATGGAACAACTGGGATTGAGTCCGAACTTGCACATTGAACAGCCGGAATTGTGTTCGAACTTGCACCTTGGCTCAAGAACAACAGAATCCTCAATGGTATCTTGCAGTAACTGTGAAGTAATTGTGAACTGAATGTTCAATGAAATCACTGTCTCAACATGCATTCAAACAGCCTAACGTCATCCAAGGAGCTTATAGATCCTTATTCCCTAGGAAAATAACAAGTGTACCATCCTAGGAGCCATCCTTCTTCCCTAGGAAAATAACAAGTGTACCCCTAGGTGACATACCTGGAAATATAAGTCCTAGGTCACAAAACTCCTTCCATTGGATTTTCAACTACTGTAACTCAAAGGTTGAAATATGATAAGGTGCTCTTGCTATCGGTTTAGTTCCAAGATTTTGAGTCAATTATAAACTCCAACTCCTTTGTGGCGGAAATCTAAGTAATTTTCTTGAAACACGTCAGCGGTACCCATGCCATGTAAAGGTGCTTTAAATACTTTCATCACAACCTTGTTATTCAACACCAATATTTCATATATCTTGCATCCCTGTGCATGATATTATATATAGGTAGGGAAGAAATGAACCTCTAGGGTACTCCCTGGTTCCTTCCTACAATCACTCGTCTCTGTCCCTCATCATCGACCAAACTCAACCATTTCATCTTACAGTTGAGTATCGCCTCATGCGATTTCAACCAGTCCATACTAACCACATCACCAAGATATTACACTTTTCCACAAGTTAAAGCGAAAGTTCATACCCCTTCCTCCAACCATCCGGTTGGCACCTGAAGCCATATCGACGAATCTAAACTCGTCCTGTTGAATTACTTTACCTGAATCCCTTCAACGTGGTACTAGGAATAGATCTGTCTGTAGCACCAAGATCTCAGAAATACTAAAGTTTGGTCAGTGATGGTAGTTGATTCCTCGAGCACAATGGTCAGGCGCTCGGCCTGACAGTTATTTACCATGATCATGAATCCTATTGGCCTTTCCCATATCCACCACGGTAGTGTGTCCTATTGACCCGACCACTCTGGCCCTTTCAACTGGACAATATTGCTGGTATGGTGGCTCTCCACATGACCTTCACCCCTCTCCGGTCCTATACTCCTAGCCTTAAAGTAGAAGTTGTTGTCCTACCAGCCTATGATCCTAGTTTATTTTGCTGAAAAGCCTAACTATGGTTGTTGGTGGCCATCCCATGTAGGGGGTCTTCTACTGAGGAACCTGTCATAGTGGTGTCGTGAACAAGGGTTCTATAGACATATATTTCTACAAATATGTCTTGTCTGGTTGGCGTCTGATGTTATTGTGCACCAGATGTTGTCAGTCCAAATGGTTTTGTAGGAGTCCTTCCCTGACTCCACAATCAATTCTTCCTCAGCTATGAGGCCTACTATATTGCATCATGGAACATCTGAGGAATTTAGATCCTTAGCTTCGCATGAAAGCTAGAGTTAAGGTTGATCGTGAACTTTCTTATCTATATATTCTTCGTGTTCATATGTAGGGCATACCGAAGTAGCTCCATAAATTTGGTCTCATAATCTAGCACTGTACGACTACCCTATCATAAGGCATTGAACTCATCGAGCTAGCACTCAATGAATTCCTCTGACAATTACTTCTCCTAGAAGAGTTCCTCGAATCGTTCCTATAACATGGATTCAAAGACCAGGTTTGGTTGAGGTAGGAGAGTCTTCCACCATAGAGGAGAACTCCCCTTTAGATGAAGACTGTCATGCGGACCTTCATGTTGGAGGTTGTCACCGCGAAGTAGAAATAACATCACCTTGTTCTCAAGCCATGCCTCAATGGTTGAGTCATCCATGGCACTCGTGAACTCGAGAACTTAACCTTCTCAATTTCTCTGTGAATGATACCAGTACTGGCTGGGGTGGGTTGTGGACCCTTAGGGGCATAGGTTCCCTGGCCTCATCATTATCCAAATGGTTAAAAAATGCCTCTAACATTTCCCTGGAAGGACCTTGTCAAATCTTCCACGTCCTGCACAACAATATTCTCATGCCCCAAAAATTGTTCTTCTAATTGGGGGTTAGACCCCTAGGGCATAGACGCTTATGGAGGCGTTGCACCTCCTCCCCTAGCACCACATTGTGAATCTCTACAACATCCTCTAATCATGATTACCACATGGACATGTTAAAATTTTAATTAGTGCTAAGTATTATTCAAGGGTTTAATTCAGTGGAAGGTGTGACTATCTATAGTCATAGGGTTGAACCTACTCTGATACCAGATGTGTCGACCCCGCCGTTACGACAACCAAGCAATGTACAACAGGTCATTTTTTTTTTCTTTTAAGGATGTGTTAACAATTAAAACATTATAATAAATAGTATACATCATCGACACATTGATTACATAATACAATCATTTGTCATTAAATTTCATTTCATGCAAGATGTCTAATTACAAACCAGTCTTAAATGGCATTAAAATTTCAGGGCGCAAAAGAAGTAATCAATTCATTTTCATGTCACAATTACCACCAATGAAGCATCCCAACAATGGTCAATCTACATATCATATTTTAATTTAATTGGTGCAAACTACCTATGAAGCATTTCAACAAAAACCACTACAGTCACAAACAACCCTTTTTCGAGGGGTACAATTATAATCTACTATCCATTCATTCCTTCATGCAATACTGAGAGAAAATTTTCCAAGTATAATACAGAAGATGCCATAAAAATCATAAGGGCAGAAGAAATGTTAGTGCCTGAAATAATCTATTCTAAAAGTTGTCATTAAAATTAAGGTTAGTTCCATCTAGTCTAAGCTTCGATGCCAAGTATTTTAAGCCTTGTAATCCGACAAAATTCAATATCGACTGCCATCCCAAATGAGAAGTCAAAAATCAACCTCTTAAGAGCAATTATAAGATTTTATTACATGAATAAAGGTCCAATGATGAGGCTCTGACAAGATCAACTTCCTAGGAGTTACCTAAGTGCTTCGCTACTAGTAACTACTAGTATCCTTTAAGGACTTACAACTAGGAGATATATAACCCTTGTCAATCTCCATTCTTTCCTCAACAAAACCCGTGGTTCAAGGATGAAGAAGAATCTCTAGAGAGAACACCCTTAGGCCCAACCTTGTCTAAAGCACCAACATTCATCTTACCCTAAGTTGATAAGACTACCTTTATGGAAATACATATCCTTACGTTTCTCCCTTCCTGGAAGAGGCAACATGACTAGCCAGTACCATACAACAAGTCTACCATTCCATCAAGAGTAAATTTCACAATCAAATCCTTCAACTAGATTGGCTCTTCGCTCCTCACTTGATGGCATCTCATCTGCGAGGATTCCACTTCCTCGACTTCTAATGTAGCCTATTACCTATATCATTCCGGAACAACGTCTTTGTTGCAAGGGTGGGTGTATCAACCCCACCTCTTTTCGAACTAGGAGCACATGTGTCCTATTGGTTATTCTCTTTGATAAGATAAAGACAAGATACTTTGTAAAAAATCCCCAAACACGGGATGATATTAACGATCTTCTGGGAAAAAAATAAGATTGAATAAAGTTAATTAAAGCCCGTTCCCTGGGAAAATTGGTCGATGCCTCTGAGGGTTCGAATAAATCTAGTTTTGGAAGAAGGCTAATCAGGGTAATTCCCAAAAAGAAAGGTGGTGCCGGGAATTACTCCCGACACACATCGATCAATATGGATATCGTTGGACAACTGTCATCAACAATTTAAATTAGATCAAAATATGCAAAGGTTCTAACTCCCTCGATGTCCAGAGGGACATGCTCCAATCGTCCAAATGGGCTGACAGCTTGCTGATTGGCCATGAGAAGCCTGATAGGGGAATAGATCATCTTGGGTTTTCCCATCAGTGCCCAAGTTTGCTTCGTCATGACATTGACCTCCGACCCTAAGTCGAGGACCACATAGTCTATATGATACTCTCCTATTTGAGGATTCAAATGTAATTATTTATTTTTCCTTCTCTTCTTGCCAATATGGTGTACTGCCCTATTTAGTAAGGGGTCTACCTTTCCTAGCTCATATTTCTTGATTAATTTCTATAGCTCTTGTACAATGTTCTCATCCCGAATTAACTGAAGACAAGTGTACAAAAATTCGATGAGCTTACTTACCTCTTTTCCCTCTCTCAACAAAGAAGACTGATCAAATACTAGTGGAATTCTATATTCTCTTACTTCTGGCCATGTTCTTGATGATGAGCCTTGATCTCTTCTGAATTCTTTCCTTTCATCTTCAAATGCTCGTCTTTCTTTCTTGGCATAAAAAATTTGAGTCTTCTCTGCAACTTTTCTGACTCCTGAGTCTTCTGTAGTCTTTCCCTAGGTCACTCTATCTTCTCCTGTAACAACGCCTCCTTGAGTAATAACAACGACTCTAGGGTCTGATTCACGAGGTTCAACATATATTAGTTGCACTTGCGAGTTTTGCTGAGGTCCTCGTCTTTCTCGAAGCTTAGCTAGTAGTATACGATAGTCCTCAATGATATGCTCAAAAGAGTTGCAATAACTGCAGGTGGTGCAAGGGTTCTGACAGTCCCTTGGTAGATGCCCTAGCAGTGTGCAGCTGTAATAGATTATTTGTCCTCGACCTCGACCCATTCCTCCTCCTCGTCCCCATCCTTTATATCCGCTGCAAGGATTGAGATTTCCTCTTTCTGGGGAGTTATATTGTGCATTGTTTCCTTCTTGATGCACTTTGACTCGGATCTTGTATATGTCTCTTGATCTTTCATGCATAAGGTCAAATTCCATACAATCTCTATCATCATGCCCTACTGACTTACAAAATGTGAAATACAAGTTTGTGGGTGTCTGAACATACTTCTGCATATAGTACCACTCATCAGGGTGATGTCGATTTCTGCATACTTTGCACCAGTGTAATGTGACTTGCTTCAAAGGGCTCAGAGCTCCTGAGGCCAAATATTCATGAAATGTAGGGCAATGTTCCTTATCATGGCCCTCTGCTCTGCATCTGACACACCAGATGTCTTCTCTTTTTTCCTTTCCCTTATCCTTTTTTATGTCTTCGACCTNCTTCAAAGGGCTCAGAGCTCCTGAGGCCAAATATTCATGAAATGTAGGGCAATGTTCCTTATCATGGCCCTCTGCTCTGCATCTGACACACCAGATGTCTTCTCTTTTTTCCTTTCCCTTATCCTTTTTTATGTCTTCGACCTGTAAAGACAAACTGGTCAGCTGGCTCAAGATCCGGATCATACCTAAGTTGGATTCTCCCATAGGGGCTGATTCAAGCTTCATGGCGATCTCCGATGCCTCATACTGTGAAGCAATTTTTTGTTTCATTAAAGGAAATTTGATGTGTGGTAACAACATAGTGATGAACCATTCTTTGTTCTGTTCATCTTGGATCTTAAAAGTTAATCGACCTGTTAAGGTCTTGAATCTCTGATCAAATTCCCAGACAAGTTCAAAAACCTTCTGTTTGATCTCCTTCAACTCTGTAATACATTGTGACTCCGATTTGGTTTTCTTGAATTATGCAATCAACAGGTTCTTGATCTCATTCAATGGTTGGGGTTGTGCAAGTCCTTGGAAAAGATTCATGTACCAGCTCAGTGTGCGATGTCTAAGAGTAGTGCTAAACTGGGTTCTTTTGACAGCCTGATCAGTGGCATTCTTAATATTCCACATGGATTCACACAAGAACTAGTGTTGATCTGGGTCTTCAGATCCATCCCCTCTAAATATAGGGAACGCCATCTAATCTGCCATAGATCTACCTGGGTTTCCTGTCTGAGTAGATGTTGAACTGCTAGTAATAACACTCTGAGGACTCTGGTGACTCCGATTACTCTGATTGCCTAGTGTTGTTGAAACAACAAGAGGCTCAATGATACTTACTTTAGCAGTTTGTGCAGTTCCTGAGTTTTTCGGATCGTCCTGGCGAAGTTCTTCAGTTGCTCCTTCCTCTGGCCTAGACGGTTCTAGATGTTATTTGTCTGTTAGATATGCCTCTTCCCCACTATAGAAACGTTCTTCTCCGTATTTTTTCTTGAACAAGTTCTCAAGGTGAACCCCTCTAAACACTCTCCCACTGTGTGTATGCCCAGCTTCTGTGTCGCTGTCGCTGTCTGAATTTTTGAACATTAGCTTTTCTGGATTCAACCAATCTACTGTGTCTTTAGAATGTTCTTCTCATGCAAGAGCATATTGATTCTCATCTTCAAAAAATGCAGAAATTTTCCTCTGGGTCCTTTGAAAAAGTATCTCTCAGCTTGGCTATATGACTCTACTTTGTCGATAGAAAATTCAGTGATATACCCTCCAATAGTACTATCAAAGCAATGATCTACTGCTCTGGATACAACGTTGTCAACTCTTTTAACCTTCTGGATCAACGTCGGCGTCCAAACCACAGGGGGTCTATATCTGATCTCGAGCTCGGTATCAATTAACCTAGCCAACCACTCAAACAACTCTTGATGGATTCCTCCAAAGAAGATCTCGAGGATGTTGTTGAAAATGTATCTTTGTAGCCAATATTCAGTACTCAGCTTAGGGTTCTTGTTTTGGGCTTCAACGAAGTCCCTCTCTTGATATTCTATCCACTTTTGAATCTCTGTCTTCGATGGGAACCACCTTGACATTCCCTCACGAATATTCTGGTCCTGGCAATAAAACCATTAGTTGGCACAGGGGCAGACCGGAGGTTCACTCCAAGAGTGCACCAACAAGCCCTAGCTACTGGCCCTTTCGACAACGCCTACGAAGTAGATGCAGTCTCACCCGAAGAAAATATGAGGGGGTTTGCAGGAGACAGATGTCTACAACCAGGGGAATATCAAGTGGATCCAGTACAACATCAACTCGTTATGCATCTAACACTTATCAAGCTAGATCTATCCTGCACAGCTATAGATCTAATCTAACACAACAATGAAAATAACAATATAACAATGACATAGATCAAAGCAACAATCACACTCAACGCAAGATATACATGGTTCACCCTCTCTCTAGGGCTACGCCCACAAAACTATGCTTATGATTTATTAAGGTAAAGCTTACAGTTCTTGTCTGTGCTCTCTGCTAGTAGATCTTCTTCTTCTTATTCTCTCTTTCTCTCCCCGTCCTATGCAACCAGCTGCAAGACTTGATCTTCACACCCAGCTGAAGATCTTACAATGCCAGAAGGCTCTTACTCTCAGGACTTCTCTCACTCACAATACAATATTCTCTCAATGAACAACAATCAATAACAATGCTCAACAACAGTAGCGACCCGACCTAGGTCCTCTCGACCTCTATTTATACAATATAGTCCCTCACTGACATCCTTAGGTCGAGACCTAGGTGTCAAAAACCCTAGATATACAAACCTTAGGTGTCTAAAAGCCTAGGTCAACTTGACCCTCTTTTCTCGGGCTTTGCCAGCCTGTCTCTCCTTTCTTTCTGCGCGGTGCTAACAGTGGATTTTCCTGCTATCTAAGTTGTCCTTGATCTATATACCTTGCTTATCTGTCATCCTTGATCTCCTCATCCAACAAATAGCTTTCTTGGGCTTTGTTGCTTCTTTTATTCTCTTTTTCTTACTTCAACCCAGTTACAGTCACTGTGTCTCTCGCAAAGTTTGCATTTTACCTCTTCTTCCTTGATCTTCACTTGATTCCATACCCAAGGGCCAACACACCCACTATGAAACTATTGATGCACGATGATACCAAGATGGTGTAACACATATGCTTCCAAAACAAATGCAATGCAAACATGACACCTTATGTGATTTGTTCAATAATAGCCAATGCATATAAATGAAAAAAACATGACACTTTATGTGTTTTATGCAATAATAGTTAACACTTGACTATGCAAACATGACACTATACATCGCGTGTTGAAAAATATGATGTACAATTGACACAAATGTGACAAAAATAGTGACACATCCCTTTGCATCGTATTTTGCATAATCCAAACTGAAAATTTTTCCTTGGAAAATTGCATTGGGAGATTATGCTAATTATGATACTACAACCCTATAATGTAGTATTGTTGTAGATATGTCATGTGGTTCCTATCTAAACATGTCCTGTAGTATTAAAAAATATCATATAATTTCCCTCGAACATGGGTAATCAAAGATACAATTGTCTCAAGGGAGGTAACAAGGGAAAGGCATGCTATCTCTCTAGTACATATAAGATAGCCAATTAGGTTTGTTAGTGTTTTAATGTCAATGCCAATTTCAGTGTTTGCATCTCGACTTGGTGGTTGGGGGTTAGGGTTGAGAACTTCTTCGGTTTTTAGTGGTGGGTTTTGCTTTTTATCATGCATATTCTCCATTTCAATATAATTTATAGGGTGCAATTAAACAAGAATAGAACATTTTTATTTCCTTTCTAAGTTCATGGCATTTAATAAGCGTAGACATAATAGTTAGATAGAAAAATATACCTTGTTTTTGAAAGAATGAGGGAGAAAATATCTCTGAAATTGTTGGAAGCAATGAATGACAATAATAACAACCTTCCTCATCCTCATCACAGTCAGATCCACTACTCTAGTTCTCCAAAGTGCCCCTCTTCTCCTCTAGAATGCATTATGCGATGCTGAAACAACATAAAAGCCACAACCCTTTTTTTAATTGATACACATAAGAACCAATGCATGCCTAAGAATTCACAGACATTAGTAATGTGTGAGTTCTTAAAACATGCATGCTTTCCTTTAAATCTTCATTGGTGGATGACTTGGTAGGTTTGTGTTGTGGTTCAAAGACTTCAAAGCTAGTTTAAAAAGAATATGTGCATGTTTTTAATTTGTGATTACCACTTTTAACCCATCAATTTCAGGTGAGGGCCCATATAAATATTAAACTTTAATTACGTAATCAAGGGGACCACGATGCCCATTACACAATATTAAACTTTGTGTGAAGATGCCGGAGTCAAATTTGATTCACTTTTACGTACCATGAAAACGTGTTAAGGGATATTTTCATTTGATAGGAAAATCAAGCGAATCAAATGGTCTTTAGTGTGCACATACACCATTCGCTAGAAAGAAATCCTTCACTGTAATACGAAAATTTGTGGAAATGCGTGTCATTATAATTTAATATTTAAATTTTCTTTGAATTTTCTTTCACTTTTAATTTTCAAATATCACCGACGAAATATGCGCTGAGAAATCCTTGGGAAAATTTGAGTGTGGGGTTGGCCTTAAAAAGATATTGTTTTGTGAGCATGGATGTCAACTCGATGGGATATTATTTATTTTTTATTTATAAAAGCATGGCATCTTCATCGCAATTTAAGCAGGAAGAATCTGTGAATCTGTTACATTACAGGACGAAAAGTAGTGCAATTCTATAATACTCATCGCTCTTTGATGTGTCCATAAATCGAATTTCTTTAGCTTTTACTTACCATGTCATTATTTGCGATTACCTATAACGAAATCCTTCACTTTAATTACGTAATCAAGGGGACCACGATGCCCATTACACAATATTAAACTTTGTGTGAAGATGTCGGAATCAAATTTGATTCACTTTTACGTACCATGAAAACGTGTTAAGGGATATTTTCATTTGATAGGAAAATCAAGCCAATCAAATGGTCTTTAGTGTGAACATACACCATTCGCCAGAAAGAAATCCTTCACTGTAATACGAAAATTTGTGGAAATGCGTGTCGTTATAATTTAATATTTTGAATTTTCTTTCACTTTTAATTTTCAAATACCACCGGCGAAATATGCGCTGAGAAATCCTTAGGAAAATTTGAGTGTGGGGTTGGCCTTAAAAAGATATTGTTTTGTGAGCATGGATGTCAACTCGATGGGATATTATTTATTTTTTATTTATAAAAGCATGACATCTTCATCGCAATTTAAGGAGGAAGAATCTGTGAATCTGTTACATTACAGGACGAAAAACATCGGCATCTATGGTCTTGTCGATGTATTGAAGCCATCTATTCTCCTCCTTCATCTTCATCTCATCACCCGTTGTGTTCGTCTGCATCATGAAAATTCATGTTAAAGATCATGGCAGGAAGGTAAATTGCTCAAAGCAGTTTATATAGCCGGTAAGTATAAGACACTGATGGAACAGCTGGGATTGAGTCCGAACTTGCACATTGAACAGCCGGAATTGTGTTCGAACTTGCACCTTGGCTCAAGAACAACAGAATCCTCAATGGTATCTTGCAGTAACTGTGAAGTAACTGTGAACTGAATGTTCAATGAAATCACTGTCTCAACATGCATTCAAACAGCCTAACGTCATCCAAGGAGCTTATAGATCCCAGCACCACCTTACCTTATGTTGCAACATTTTTTAAGTGTTTCTGGTTATGACTTATAAAAATATTATATTCCATGTTTTTAAATAAATATTAAGAGTTTGGTGATTTAAAGTCTCCGGATAGCTTCTAATAATAGTGAAGTTAGAGTTCTCCTTTTTCAAGTTTCAAGATATTGTTGGTACCAACACTGCGTCTTGAATTAACATTTGACTCTATCTTATTTGATGGGAGAAATGATTTTATGGATTATTTAGGTGCGATGGCTGACTTGTAATTACAAAATTGTATCAACTAGATTTTTGGTTTTTGATAGTCTTTTGCTTTTTTCTAATTTTCTTATTTGAGTGGTTTGCTTTTGAATTATATGTTTATTTTGTGATGTATATGTTTATTACATTGAATATGCTAACTATTGAATTAGCATATTATTTTCTTCATTCAATTATTTTTCATTTTAAATTTCTCCATTTTCGACATGAAAATTCAAAGCAACTTGACTTTAACATTGGTTCCTTATTCAATTATTTTTCATTTTAAATTTTTCCATTTTCAATATGAAAATTCAAAGCAAGAGTATGAACGATTATGTGATACCTTTCAATGACTAGTAAATGATTTCATAACATGTTTTTTATTTTCATGTGGTTAATGAATGAAAATGAATGAAAATTGTGGTTATTATTATGATTTGACAATGGAATCCAAGAATAGATTTATTATTATTTTTATATACTTTTTTTTCTTTTCCTAATATTATTTGATAATATTTAAAAAAAAAATGATTTCATTGAGTTAGAAAACTAGCTTTAGATGAATAATCAAGACAAGACTTTCTTTGGTCTTAGTCGTAATGACCATAATCCTTATCACGACTTAAAACTATGAACAATGATTACATTTTCTTTATGTATTTGGACCTTTCATTTGAATTACATAACATTACAAAAGTCATTACTATAAAATTTCTAGTTACTATAATGTCATGGTTTTCAAGTCACTATTGTTATTACTTGATCATTATGCAAACTTCTTTACAATTAATAAAGTGAATTAGTTACATGGTACACTATCTTTAAGGCATGCATCTAATAAAACAAGTGGCCCAAGTGAACTAATTTAATAATTCATTTTTTTGCATTTGTTTATAGTTTGTTTGTAAAGTAAGCATAGATATGAGTTTATCTTTATTTTTTGTATTGTTTTATTACATTAATAATTAAATATTTGATTTAAAACAATACATAATGGAACATTTCATGGTTGTTTTCAAATATTTTTGTTATTATTAGGGTTTGATTTTTTTTAGCATGAATATGCCTTTAAATTGTTTTTTTTTTTTTTTTGCTATTATTAATAATTGTTTTGATTGTTTTGTTTACATGATCTCATAGATCATGAAAGAGAGTTGGAATTGCTCATTTTGGGAGAATAGCTTCTAAACAAATGAAATGAGAAAACTAAAAAATGTTTCACTTCTCAAGAGGAAAAACCAAATCTTCATTTCTAAGCAAATGGTAATGAATTTATGGAAACACTAGAAAACCTACCTACAGAACAGAGCGATTTACCTTAATGGCGAGGATTTTCTCCAGAAACAATAGAGTTTGGGAGATACAGACACATCTTTGACATGCAATTTTCCATATTTTCTATTACAGTCAGCCTTTACTTTGGATTTTGTTTGAACGACCCAACAATATCATAGATTTATGTTTAGCATGAAATTAGTTAAATTAAATTAGTTTATGTAGTCCGGGCTTACAAAAAGAAGATTAGATCTCTGGAAGAAACAAGGTGGAACATGGAATAGTGAATGGACTTGGGATTGTAATGGGAAGACAGTGAACCTCATTTTGCTTCAGACGTTTGTTCTATGAGTAATTTTGGAGTTTTTTTTAAATATAATATCATTTGTTTTCATTTATGTGTTCATTTTTTTCCTGTCATAGCTTTGTAAAATGAAACCTTCGCTTTTGTCGACATTTTATCTCACCAAGTTATCAATTCTTTTTGTGATTGATAGATAAATGCATGTGTAAAATGTACTAGATTTTTCTTATGCAAATTATAATGTGTTTAATTATTTCTTTTTAATGAAATGTGGTTCGTTAATTGAAATAATACATTATTATTCTCTATAAAGGATTGATCTCAAAGTTTTTTCCTTTCCTTATCTGTATTAAATCTACTCTATTTTGTTGAAATTTTTTTCACC
>ML786904.1:0-30860 GCA_009831015.1 Picea engelmannii | reverse complement strand
AGTCTCCACGAGCCATCCTTCTTCCATAGGAAAATAACAAGTGTACCCCAAGATAACATACCTGGAAATATAAGTCCTAGGTCCAACAACTCCTTCCATTGGATTTTCAACTCCTGTAACTCAGAGGTTGAAATATGATAAGGTGCTCTTGCTATCGGTTCAGTTCCAATATTTCAAGTCGATTATAAAATCCAACTCCTTTGTGGCGGCAATCTGAGTAATTTTCTTGAAACACATCAGCAATACCCGTGCCATGGGAAGGTCCTTTAAATACTTTCATCACAACCTTGTCATTCAACACCAAGATTGCATATATCTTGCATCCCTGTGCATGATCTTCTATACAGGTAGGGAAGAAATGAACCTCTGGGGTACTCCTTGGTTCCTTCCTACAATCACTCGTCTATGTCCCTCATCATCGACCAAAATCAACCATTTCATCTTACAGTTGAGTATTGCCTCATGCGATTTCAACCAGTCCATACTAACCATGTCGCCAAGATATTACACTATTCCCCAAGTTAAAGAGATAGTTCTTACCCCTTCCTCCAACCATCCGCTTGGCACCAGAAGCCATATCGACGAATCTAAACTCATCGTATTGAATTCCTTTACCTGAATCCCTTCAACACGGTACTAGGAATAGATATCTCTGTATCACTGGGAGATCACAAATACTAAAGTTTGGTCAGTGATGGTAGCTGATGCCTCAACCACAATGGTCATGCACTCGACCTGGCAGTTCTTCACCGCGATCATGAATCCTATGGGCCTTTCCCATATCCACCATGGTAGTGTGTCCTATTGACCCAACCACTCTAGCCCTTTCAACTGGACAATATTGTTGGTATGGTGTCTCTACACATGACCATCGCCCCTCTTCGGTCTTGTACTCCTGGACCCAAAGTAGAAGTCGTTGTCCTACCAGCCTATGATCCTAGTTTATTTTGTTGACAAGCCTAACTGTGGTTGTTGGCGGTCGTCCCCTGTAGGGGGTCTTCTACTGAGGAACCCATCATAGTAGTGTCGTGAATAAGGGTTCTATAGACATATATTTATACCAATATGTCTTTGTTTGGTTGGCGTCCAATGCTGTTGTGCACCAGATGTTGTCAGTCTAAACAGTTTTGTAGGAGTCCTTCCCTGATTCCCACAGTCAATTCTTCCTTAGCTATGAGGCCTACTATACTACATCATGGAACACCTGAGGAATTTAGATCCTCACCTTTGCATGAAATATGGAGTTAAGGTTGATCGTGAACTTGCTTATCTCTATATTCTTCGTGTTCATATGTAGGGCATACCGAAGTAGCTCCATAAATCTGGTCTCATAATCTCGCACTGTATGACCACCCTTTCGTAAGGAGTTGAACTCATTAAGATGGAACTCAATGAATTCCTTTGACAATTACTTCTCTCGGAACAGTTCCTCGAATCATTCCTATAACATGGCTTCAGAGACCAGGTTGCGTTGAGGTAGGAGAGTCTTCCACCATAGAAGAGAACACCCCTTTAGATGAAGACTCCCATGCGGACCTTCGTGCTATAGGTTGTCACCATGAAGCACAAATCACATCTCCTTGTTCTCAAGACATGCATCGATGGTTGAGCCATCTGTGGCACTCATGAACTCGAGAACTTAACCTTCTTGATTTCTCCATGAATGCTACCAGTCTGGTTGGGGCGCATTGTGGACCCTTAAGGGTACAGGTGCCCTAGCCTCATCATTATCCAAACAGTTAAACAAAGCCTCTGACATTTCCCTGGAAGGACCTTGTCATATCTTCCATGTCCCGCACAACAATCTTCTCATGCCCAAAAACTTGTTCTTCTACTTGGGGTTGAGACCCCTAGGGAACTGGCGCTTATGGAGGTGTCGCACCTCCTCCCCTAGCACCACGTTGTGAATCTCTATGATGTCCTCTAACCGTGATTACCGCATGGACATGTTAAAATTTTAATTAGTGGTAAGTATTATTCAAGGGTTTAATTCATTGGAAGGCATGACTATCTATAGTCACAGGGTTGAACCTGCTCTAATACCACATGTGAGGACCCCGCCGTTACAACAACCAAGCGATGTACAACAGGTCAATTTTTTTTTCTTTTAAGGATGTGTTAACAATTAAAAGATTATAATAAATAGTATACATCATCGACACATCGATTACATAATGCAATCATTTGTCATTAAATTTCATTTCATGCAAGATGTCTAATTACAAACTAGTCTTAAATGACATTAAAATTTTAGGGTGCAAAATAAGTAATCAATTTATTTTCACGTCACAATTACTACCAATGAAGCATCCCAACAATGGTCAATCTACATATCATATTTTAATTTAATTGGTGCAAACTACCTATGAAGCATTTCAACAAAAACCACTACAATCACAAACAACCCTTTTTCGAGGGGTACAATTATAATCTACTATCCATTCATTCCTTCATGCAATACTGAGTGAAACTTGCCCAAGTATAATACACAAGATGTCGTAAACATCACAAGAGCACAAGAAATGTTAGTGTTTGAAATAATCTATTCTAAAAGTTGTCGTTAAAAGTAAGGTCAGTTCCATCTAGTCTAAGCTTTGATGCCAATTATTTTAAGCCTTGTAATCTGACAAAATTCAATATCAACTGCCATCCCAAATGTGAAGTCAAAAATCAACCTCTTAAGATCAAGTATAAGATTTTATGACAGGAATAAAGGTCCAACGATGAGGCTCTGACAAGATCAGCTTCCTAGGAGTTACCTAAGGGCTTCGCTACTACTAGTATCCTTTAAGGACTTTAACTTTAAAACTTAACAAGCACCTTTTCCTAGTTTGTTACAACTAGGAGATATATAACCCTTGTCAATCTCCATTCCTTCCTCAATGGAACTCGTGGTTCAAAGACAAAGAATACTCTCTAGAGAGAACAACCTTAGGCCCAACCTTGTCTAAATCACCAACATTAATCTTACCCTAAGTCGATAAGACTACCTTTATGGAAACGCATATCCTTACGTTTCTCCCTTCCTGGTAGAGGCAACATGACTAGCCAGTACCATACAACGAGTCTACCATTCCATCGAGATTATTCACAATCAAATCCTTCAACTATATCGACTCTTCTCTCCTCACTTGATGGCATCCCATATGTGAGGATTCCACTTCCTTGACTTCTAACGTAGCCTATTACCTATATCATTTTGGAACAATGCCTCTGTTCCAAGGGTGGGTGTATCAACCCCACCTCTTTTCGAACTAGGAGCACAGGCGTCATATCAGTTATTCTCTTCGATAAGATAAAGACAAGATACTTTGGAAAAACTCCCCAAATGTGGGATGAGATTAAGGATCTTTTGGGTGAAAAATGATCTTGAATAAAGGTAATTGATGCTTGTTCCCTAGGAAAATCGGTCGATGCTTCTGAGGGTTCGAATAAATCTAGTTTTCGAAGAAGGGTAATTAGGGTAATTCCCAAGAAGAAAGGTGGTGTCTGAAATTACTCTCGACACGCATTGATCGAGGTAGATATCGGTGGCCACCCACCTTTTCCAACTCGCTCAAAACAATTTTCTGGCAATTTTGGCAATTTACTATTTTTAGCAGTTTTTAACTTCTAGGGCCATTTTGAGGGCCTAAATGAAGGTTTTTCGGGATTTAACTTCTTAGTGATAGTTGAAGGCTCATATTGAGCCCTCAAAATGAATCTCCTCGACGATACCTTTCCAATGGGCTATCATTCTCCTAGAACGAAGATCGTATGAAAAAGTTACAACCCTGTGAAGTTGATGTACTAACTTACCCAAATGGGGCCCACATGAATTTTGGTGCTTCATCTCCTAGGGTTAGGTTTTTGGATGTATATGGTTTTTGAAATTCCTATTTATTATAAAAAGGCCTTTAGAGCCTCATTGTAATGATGTTCTTGTGAATGAGCACAACCGTCACATCTTTTCTCAGAGATAAGGCACCACCACTCTAGCAAGCTTGTTTTCCGCTGCATTTTATAGTTTCATCTTATCTACTTATTGAATAGAAAACCAGTTTTACTGTATCTCTATTATTTTTTGTTAAGCATATTTTAATAATCTGTATTCATTTCATTCAGCTCATAAAATATGGATTAGTTGTATAAGAGCGGTTTGCTCCTTGTCGTCTTAATGCATGTCCCCAATGAGGTCAGGGTACAAAGAATTGGGTCTCAATCTTGTTTCTCTTGAGGAAAAAAGCCTCACACACCCAAAATACCTCTCATGGCAGGAGAAAATAAAGATAATGGGACATGAGATCCTTTCAAAACGTTGCTTGAGGAATCCCTCATGCAAAAGAGGAATGAGATGATCGATAGTTTCACGCAAATCCTTCGGTGGATACCAACAGACAACACATCTTCCTCGAGTAGAGGCACCACCCCCATCAAGGTACAAGTAAACTTCGATATTCCTATATTTGAAGGTTATATAGACATAGATGTTGCAAACAATTGGTTGAATATACTAGAAGGGTATTTTTGTGTCCATAACTTTTTGAATAGACAAAATATTACTTTTGCACTACTGAAAGTCATTCCCCATGTCAAAGATTGGTGGGAAAATTTCTGTGAGAAAAAGGAAACAAAGGAAACCTCATTATTTATATTCACAACCACCTGGGAATCTTTCAGGAATTCTATTAAGGAACAATACTACCCTATCAGAATTTATGACGAGTTGTATACCAAATGGACCACACTACGACAAAAAAGAGACCAAGCAGTGCCAGAGTTCACAAATATATTCCATACCTTGTGCACCAATCTGGGTATCAAAGATTCAGAGCGACATCTGGTGCTCAAGTATCGCAGTGATTTTCATAGATACATCCATACTGAAATTGATTTTTTTGACATCTCATCCTTAGGCGCGACCTACTGATATGCTATCAAAATCAAGCAGAAGCTCAAACAAAAGACGTGACAATTTGGGCCTGGGAACCCCTCATAGAAAAATCCAGGAAGGGGCGGCCCCAACCCACAGAAAAAAGGATAGAGAAAATATGGATAGTATCAAGACAACCATTCCAAGACGCAAGCAAAGAAGGACACCATAAAGACAAAGAAAGATACCGGGAAGTGGTGTGAATTCCATAAGAGCCCTTGGCATAGCATTGTTGACTGTCACTCAAAGAATTCACTGGTGGCCGAAGTGAAAGCCTCTGAATCAAATGTTGGTTTTGACTTTGAGTCAAAACCAGAAAGGGGAAGAAGGATCATTGAAGATGAAACCAGTGTCACTATTTCTACCATCAAGCTCCATCCTGGTGAGCCAGATGAACCAGAAGAAGGCAAGTGCCTCTTCCATTCAAATATGTAGGTAAAAGGCACCCCGTTGCACTTCATAGTTCATAACAGTAGCCATAAGAACCTCATCTCAGCAGAGGTTGTCAAGCGGCTAGCCCTGTTGATAATACCGCACCCACAACCCTACACCATTGGATGGCTCCACCAGGGAAGCGATCTCTGCATCAACCAATAGTTTCGACTGTCATACAACATCAAGACTTCAAAGAAGAGTTATTGTGTGATGTAGCTCCTATCGAATTTTGTAATGTTCTTTTGGGCCAACCTTATTTATGGAAACTTCATGTTGTATATGAGTCTAGGCCTTGTAGTGTTATTATTACTTTAAGCAGGAAATTGTATAGGATACCCAAGGAAGTCCCTCCTAGTGTTATTTCCTTGATATTTTCCAAGCAATGTAGGAAGGTCATCTCTCAAACCAACAAATTTGTCTTTTTTGTTATTTTCTCTCAGAGTGAGCGAAAGATCGTAGCCATATCCAGGGCCTCCATGGTCGATCTCTCCACACAACAAAAGAAAGTGGATAACGTCATGGAAGAATACTTAGATATCTTCTCCTCTCTTACCAAGGTAACTTTGCACTGCTAGGTCAAGCATCCCATCGATTTGACCCTAGGTGTGTCGCTACCCAATGGGCTAGTCTACCACCACTCTCTGTTAGAAAATGAGGAGATCAAGAGGAAGATTCAAGAACTGCTTCACAAGGGGAACATACATCCCATATAATCTCCTTGTGGGAGCCTAATCATTTTGGTGCAGAAGAAAGACAGGAGATGGACACTCTGCACTGATTACTGGGCTCTGTATAAAATCACAGTCTGAAATCGGTACCCGATTCCCCGAATCAATGACCTCCTTGATCATCTCATGGGGTCCAAATACTTCAGTAAGATTGATCTGAATTTTGGCTACAACCAGGTCCCAATAGAATAGAGAGATGTAAGGAAGATTGCCTTCAAGTCAAAATAAGGTCTTTTTTAATGGTTGGTCATGCCCTTTGGTTTGAAAAATGCTCCAACAACTTTCATGAAGATGATGGATGATATCCTACGACCCTTCACCAATAATTTTTTAGTGGTTTATTTGGATGACATCCTCATCTACAACAAGACTTGGGCAGAACACTTGTAGCATATTCAACAGGTTCTGCACACCCTATAACAACACAAACTATATGCAAACTTGGAAAAATGCTCCTTCGACATGGACAAGGTCCATTACTTAGGATACATCATTAATCAACATGGTGTGCATGTGGATCTAGCCAAGATCCAGGTCATCCATGACTAGCCAACCCCAACCACATTCACTGAACTTCAAATCTTCTTGGGCCTCACCAATTTCTATCATAGGTTCGTGTTGGGATTATCTCATATCGCATGGGCCCTTAGCCAAGTAACCAGGGGTCGTGGTAAGGAAAAATTTGTGTGGGGCCTATCCCAACAACAAGCCTTCAATGACTTGAAGAATCATTTGTGCTCATCCCTATTACTTTCATTACTGGACCTGCAACATCCCTTTGATATAGAGACAGATGCTTCAGACTATGTTGTGGGCGTCGTTCTCACTCAACACGGCCACCCTGTGGCATATTATAGTGAGACACTATTAAATGTTGTTCGTAAGTACCCTACTTATGACAAATAAATTTACTCCATTGTGCAAGCCTACCGCTAGTGGAGACATTGCATTCTTGGGAAGGAGACATTCATCCACATTGATCACAAGCCACTACATTTCATGCATACCCAAGGAAAATTGCAGAATGATCACCATCAGAAGTGGTCCACACACTTACAATAGTTCCACCTCAACATCAAGTATAAAACATGAAGTACCAACCAATTTTTTGATTTCCTCAGTCGACCTCTAGTCACGGAACTCACCACGGTGATAGGATTTAATGGCCATGAGACCTCCAGATGGACCCACCTCTACGAGATAGACTCTAACTTCTCCACCACTTACCAAATGTTGGGCACCAACTCAGTGGTTGTTAATTTCCATCTTCAAGACAGGTTATTGTGTCGTCTGGACCATCTCTGCATTCCATCAAGCGAGTGAACGAAGCTTATTTGGGAAGCTCACTACAGTCAGGTGGCAGGACAATTTGGCATTGAAAAGATAGTGGCAATGTTGCAGAAACATTTCTATTGGCTAAAACTTTGACATGATGTCGACAAGTATATCACATCCTGCACCACCTGCACTATTTCCAAACTGACCACTAAGAAACAGTGCATGTACACCACTCTCCCTACTCCTGACAGGACATGCAAAACCATCTCAATGGACTACATGTCGGGCATACCATCCACTAAGAGAGGAAATGACAGTGGTTTTGTGGTTGTTGATCTCTTTCCCAAGATGGAGATTCTAGTTGCCCGCAATAAGAACATCACAACAGAAGCCACTGCCAAGCTCTTCTTTGAACGAGTATGGGTGCATTTTGGGATCCCAAAAACCATTATCTTAGACCATGGCAGTCGGTTCCTCAACACATTCTGGTCTAGCCTCTAGTCACTACTAGATACCAATCTCACCAAATCCACTTCCTTCCACCCTCAGACATATGGCCAAACTGAGGTCATCAATCAGGTGATCGTACATATCCTACGCATGTACAATTCAAAACACCCCCGCACATGGGATGAGAGTCTTTCCTATGTCCAACATAGCTACAACCGATCCCTTCATATCTCAACTGGCCACAACCCCTTTTAGGTGGGGTTGTGATTCCAACCATTAGGCCCCATGGATGTTGCACTACCCCTGGTGACCACCTCAGTCGACTCATCCCCTGCTCCACTAGAAGCTAACAAAGCCACCCAATTCATTGAACAGATCCAACACATCCGCTAGCAGGTTCAGGATATTCTATAGAATTCTAATGCCAAGTACAAGTAATACCATGATCAACATTGGGTGCCACATAAGTTTCAGGTGGGAGACAAAGTTTGGTTGCACTTGTAGAAAGAGTGCCTTACAGGGATCCATCAGAATATTCTCCCACTCCTTTATGTGTCGTACACCATCACCAAGGCTGTGGGTGACAATGCTTTTGAGCTCAATATTCTCCCTTTCCTTGGCCTGCACCCAGTCTTCAATGTGGCTCTCCTTCGGCGATATTTCCCACCATTATTCGACACCTCAGAGATCGCAGAGCAGTTGACACCAAAAGATCTCAACCCTGACTGCATGCAACAAAAATCCAATGATCATATTGTGGACACACATATCAAGGACACTCGACAACAAAAGATCCATCTTTATCAAGTCATCAAAGTAGGGTAGCTCCTACACCAAGGCAAGTGGCTCACCCGAGGCCAAATTCAGTAGGGATTTCCTCATCTGATGGGGGAAATCAATGCAATGGAGACAAATGATTCCTAAGTGTTAGTGACATTTCTTGTCCCAGGCACAAGAGTATTCGGGTCTGCAAGATGCATGAGAAGCGTCCAAGAGCAGCATGGAAAAATTTCGTTTTAAGGATTCCAAGCACGTAAGGGGGCGAAGTTATGTTGTTGACAGTCCAAATTCATTCATGAGAACATATCAATGATCATTAGGATTTCGGGGCTACCAAGTTAACCAGTATATAGTGTGAGAGAAAGCACCTATATTTCAAGACTAAATATGGGTCGTCCGATCCAGCGACACATAGTGCGAGATCTGGTCGGCATATCGGCATTCAAGAATTCGATAGGTGAAAATCCCTTGTCATCTCACACCACGAAACCCTAAACCCCAAATTGTTGAAAGCGCCCAGAGTCGGGCCCACAGTATCATGAAGCAGCCTCAATCGTTCATCCATAGGAGACACTTGGCGCACGATTAGGCTCCTCGCCTTTTCACCCATCGCATTTTCAAGGCGCAAAAAACAGCCCCATCATATCCCCGATGCGTGAGGTTCCGGGAGTGTCCAGGACCCGGGCCCACAACATCACCGAGTAAGTTCAGAACTGTTAGATCTGAGAGAGACGTGTGGCACCTGATTAAGCCATCTTGGTGTTTCACTCATTGCCACTATGAATGAGCAAGGATTAACTCCTTCTATTCGCGAACGCCGAAAGCGCTTTGGGAATTGACTTAGGGTCACAGTCCGTGGGCACTTGGGAAAGAAAGGAGCTGTGAAAAAAGAGGCTAAAGGCGTCAAGTCTAATTGCCAAAGGGATAATCATGATCTCCATGCACCATTTGATTCAGCCTCGAGCCTGGTTTTTTCTTGAAGTAAATGAAGGTAAGAAAGAGTGGTTGAAACCTCTCTTCATGCATTAAGTGCAAGATATGGAGAGCCTGGCTAGTAGTCTTCTCAAGAGGGTCCTATGTACCCATTTGTCCAGAGAGGCCATGTTGAGTTCTTGAACAGCCGGAGGAGGTATGCACACATTAACTCGACATTTACTAACTCAGCTACTCCCCCTGCAGGAACCATGCACAGTTAAGGTGGCATCCAACAAAGAATATCCGTCCGAATTTGGCTGAGGGGACGCCAAGCCTTGGATGATTGAGGACACCTCTATTAGGCAATTTTCTCTGAGTATATAAGCTCAGTCTTTGTATTTTGTAAGGGATCGATGGTAGAGCTAAGCTCCCAATTGTAAAGTTTTAGCACCGACTCTAGTTCTTTGGTTATATATTGGTATGTAAGATTTCTTGTTTAATAAAAGACAGTCTTTTCACTCCATCTGGTTTTCATCTCATACTGAGAGAGTTCGTGATCGACTGATTCATGCAAATAATTGCAATTATGTTATGATAAAGGATTTATTGTTGCATTGTTGTATTCTCCAGTTTTCTGCATTTGAATGTAAGAAGATATTGCATTTAGATGTTTTCCTCTATAGTCTGTTAGAGACCTGATGTTTATGACAGACCCTTGCATCTTTCTGACACAAGTCTTCCCCCTACTCACCCTTACTACAACTCACTGTCTGAAGTTTATCTAAGACCTTGTTTGCCCATGCATGCCCGACCTAGTTTCTGAGATAGAGCCACATCGTCTTGAGTTAACTTCCATTCGATCACCCCATTAAAACAAATCGTGACATAAACTGATGGGTGTCGGGCTCTTCTTTTGTTGCAATCTAGGAGTGACTTCTAACACTAACTTTTCTGGCACCGTTGTCGAGGACGAAGTTGAAGATTTTCCCTGGGCAGAACAACATTGAGCCTCTGATTTTGAAGGTGCATCAGACATCAAATCCCTTAAAGATTGCTATTGTGCACCTGGCGACTCCACTGTGGCGACTCCATTGTTTCCACTTCAATGTTTCAGCTGTAGCTATTGTTAGCACACCTTAATGCTGACCCTAAGGAGATTTCTCGAGAAGGTTTCAACAGCTGCTTTCTTAGCTTGAGAAGCTTCCTGGGGTAACAACAACGTTAAGATCTGGCCTTTGATGGTGAACAAGGACCAGACACATTCGAAGCTGTAAATATTTCACCTGGCAACTCCATGATTCAAGGATCGATTGGCGACTCCACTAGTTCGATATGGAGAAAATCCTTGCTCGCAGGTTTGCTCCTTTTAATTTTTCTGCTATTCCTGGTTTTCCTAATGTTGTCCCCTCTCCGAGTGAATGGGGCAATTATTTACCCATATTTGGAAAGCATGAAGATGACAACCCTGCTCAGCACCTTAGTGAGTTTCATGAACTCATGCGTCAGTGGGAGATACATCATGAGGATGTATTATTGAAAATGTTCATGTTCTCGTTAGCAAGGGATGCACGTAAATGGTATCATTCTTTACCCCCTGCTATCATTTCTTCACTCTCGTAGTTTCATGCATCTTTCATCGCCTATTACCAAGAGTTTTATCCCTCTATGTTAGTTTGTCATAACTATAGTGAGGGATACCACAACTCTATACCGGATGAAGTTGTTTTGGACGTAGGCTATGAGGATGATCTTGATGACCTGGTTCAGAGCTCCACCCTTTCTCCTCCCCATTCGTCTGAAGTAGGGGGGGGTTATGAGAGTGATGAAGTTCCTAGGGAAGAGGATGGCCCTCTGAGTGAACTAGTGGTGCAGGCAATATTCCCCACTCCCTAGTGTGCAAAATTGGAATTTGAAGGCAACAAAAAGGATTTTCCAATCTTCAAGGCAGATGATCTAAGAAACTCTTTTGAAGAGATTATTGAATATTTTTTGGATGCGTTAGCATCTGCCCCCAATGAGCCTATTGTCTCAGATTTAAACAAGGAGGCCATTGTGGAAGAAGATCGTTCTTTCTTCCTTCATGAGATTTCCCATGATGTATTTACATTTGGGATTGAAGAGAAGGATCGGGAGACCGTTCCCTTTTTACAAGATGGGGGAGTGCACGGAAAAGAGGAGGAGGAACCAGAGGAACAATTGAGCGTGCATTTCATGTTCTATCCGGAGCTAATCAACGAACAACCACCGCCTGAGATGAGTGAGCCTGCGTTAGTTTTCCTCCTACCTGTGCTTATCAGAGATATTCAGCCGTAGGTGGAAAACTATGTAGCACAGGCGGTTGTTTGTTGCCAGTTTTCCGGGATTGGCCACTCATTCTATGACCCTACAAGAAAGTACATGGAGTGGCATTTCCCCTATGCCTTGGAGCCACCATATTTCATCTCAACTCCAGCCTGTAAGGAGGATTTGAAGAGTGTAACCGTTCTGCTATCACGGTTACACCATCTGCTGATGATCATTGACAGAAGGAAGGAGCTTCTATCCAGGAAGCTTCTTGAATGGCTATGGTGGAAATATACTTTCACCTAGCCCCATGTAAAGTGTTTTATTAGTTTATGATTGTATATAAATAATCTCCTTTGAGCATGTATCTTTCTTTTGTTTTGTTGCTTTTATTTTTCGGCCTGTATTTTCAGCAGCAAGATGTTTTGAGCCTGACTCCATAGCCCAACAACAAGGCACTGAAGCTGTGGAATGAGTCCTTAGAGCATCGCAGGGATGACTCTATCCCCCATGGATCCTAATGTTAGCGACATTTCTTGTCCCAGGCACAAGAGTATTCGGGTCTGCAAGATGCACGAGAAGCGCTCAAGAGCAGCATGGAAGAATTTCGTTTTAAGGCTTCCAAGCACGTAAGGGGGCAAAGTTATGTTGTCGACGGTCTAGATTCATCCATGAGAACAGATCAATGGTCATCAAAATTTCGGGGCTACCAAGTTAACCGGTATATAGCATCAGAGAAAGCGCCTGTATTTCAAGACTAAATCTGCGTCGTCCGATCCAGTAACACATAGTGCGAGATTTGGTCAGCATATCGGCATTTGGGAATTCGATAGGTGAAAATACCTGGTCATATCACACCACGAAACCTCGAACCCTGAATTATCGAAACCTCTTAGAGTCGTGCCCACAGTATCACGAAGCAGCCTTAGTCGTTCATCCATAGGAGATACCTGACGCGCAATTAGGCTCCTCGCCTTTTCGCCCATCGCATTTTCAAGGCGCAAAATATAGCCCCATCATATCCCCGATGCGCGAGGTGCCACGAGTGTCCGGGACCCAGGTCCACAACATCACCGAGTAAGTTCAAGACCGTTAGTTCTGAGAGAGACACGTGGCACACGATTAAGCCATCTCAGCATTTCGCTCATCGCCACTATGAATGAGCAAGGATTAACTCCTTCTATTTGCAAACACCGAAAGCGCTTTGGGAATTGACTCAGGGTCACAACCCGTGGGCACTTGGGAAAGAAAGGAGCTGTGAAAAAAGAGGCTAAAGGCATCAAGTCTAATCACCAAAGGGATCATCGTGATCTCCATGCGCCATTTGATTTAGCCTTGAGCCTGGTTTTCGCTTGAAGTAAATGAACGTAAGAAAGACTGGTTGAAACCTCTCTTCATGCATTAAGTGAAAGATATGGAGAGCCTGGCCAGTGGTCTACTCGAGAAGGTCCTGTGTACCCATTTGTCCAGAGAGGCCATGCCGAGTTGTCGACTAGCCGGAGGAGACCTGCACATGCTAACTCGACATTTACTGACTTAGCTACTCCCCCTGCAGGAGCCATGCGCAGTTAAGGTGGCGTCCGACAAAGAATATCCGTCTGAATTTGGATGAGGGGACGCCAAGCCTTGGATGACTGAGGACACCTTTGTTAGGCAATTTTCTCTAATTATATAAGCTCAGTCTTTGTATTTTGTAAGGGATCGATGGTAGAGGTAAGCTCTCGATTGTAAAGTTTTAGCACAGACTCTAGTTCTTTGGTTATGTATTGGTATGTAAGATTTCTTGTTTAATAACATAAAGTCTTCTCACTCCATCTGGTTTTCATCTCATACTGAGAGAGTTTGTGATCGACTGATTCATGCGAATGATTGCAATTATGTTATGATAAAGGATTTATTGTTGCATTGTTGTATTCTCCAGTTTTCTGCATTTGAATGTAAGAAGATATTGCATTTAGATGTTTTCCTCTACAGTCTGTTAGAGACCTGATGTTTACGATAGACCCTTGGATATTTCTGACACAAGTCTTCCCCCTACTCACCCTTACTACAACTCACTGTCTGAATTTTATCTAAGACCTTGTTTTCCCATGCATGCCCTACATAGTTTATGAGATAGAGCCACATCGTCTTGAGTTAACTTCCATTTGATCACCCCATTAAAACAAATCGTGACATAAAATGATGGGCATTGGGCTCTGCTCCTGCTGCAATCCAGGAGTGACTTCCGACGCTAACACTAAGGAGGGAGGATTGATCTATATGGATATTGGTGGCCACCCACCTTTTCCAACTCGCTCAAAACAATTTTCTAGAAATTTTGGGAATTTACTATTTTTAGTAGTTTTTAACTTCTGGGGCCATTTTGAGGGCCTAAATGAAGGTTTTTTGGGATATATATTCTTGATTATAGCCAAAGGCTATGATTGATCCACCAAGATGAATATTCTCTACGATACCTTTCCAATGGGCTATCGCGCGCCTAAAACGAAGATCGTATGCAAAAGTTACGACCCCGAAAAGTTGTTGTAGTAACTTACCCAAACGGGCCCCACATGACTTTTGGTGCTTCATCTCCTAGGGTTAGGTTTTTGGATGTATAGGTTTTTTGACATTCTTGTTTATTGTAAAAAAGGCCTCAGAGCCTCATTGTAATGATCTTCTTGCGAATGAGCGCAACCATCACATCTCTTCTCAAAGATAAGCCGCCACCATTCCAACAAGCTTATTTTCCGCCGCATTTTATAGTTTCAACTTATTTTCTTATTAAATATAAAACCAATTTTACTATATCTCTGTTATTCTGTGTTAAGCATCTTTTAATAATCTTTATTCATTTCGTTATGCTCATAAAATCTGTATCACATGTCTGTCCTTGAATTCTCCCCTCCTTGCACCACTCACAGGACGTTGTGACTCTTAGGACATGCGTACACCCCTCCTTAATGATTGTGGGCTTAGAGAATGCATGCGTACCATCTTCTCACCCTTTATGCAATAGTTGTGAAGCATTCACACATTCTAAAATGATGAAAATTCATATGCATATGAATGCAAATTCATTGTTGTAGGAATATATTGGGTTTCATTCGATACTAAATTTGTTGGAGCAGAATATCTTGGATGTAATAAAAAATTAAATTCATTGCGGAAGAAAATAATTGTTGCATTCTAATATTAATTTTTGTTTGCGGCAAAGAGACAAGGAGGAATTATGAGAATTAAAAATCATTGTTGCAGTAATGGTTCATTGCATTCTAACAATAATTTTTGGTTGTAGTGAAGAGACAAGGAGGAATTCTGAGAATTAAATTGTTGTTGCATAATGATTCATTGCACTCTAATAATAATTTTTGGTTGCAGTGAAGATACAGGGAGGATTTATGAGAATTAAAATTGTTGCTGCAGTAATGGTTCATTGCATTCTAATAATAATTATTGTTGCAACGAAGAGACAGGGAGGAATTTGAAGAATTAAATCGTTGTTGCAGTAATGATTCATTGCACTCTAATAATAATTTTTGGTTGCAGCAAAGAGACAGGGAGGAATTCTGAGAATTTAAAATCGATGTTGCAGTAATGGTTCATTGCATTCTAATAATAATTTTTGGTTGCAGTGAAGAGACACGGAGGAATTATGAGAATTAAATCGTTGTTGCAATAATGCTTCATTGCACTCTAATAATAAAATTTTTTTGCATCAAAGAGACATCGAGGAATTCTGAGAATTAAAATCGATGCTACAGTAATGTTTCATTGCATTCTAATAATATTTTTTGTTGCAGCGAAGAGATAGGGAGAATTTCTGAGAATTAACATCATTGCAAAAAAGATGACTTAGTTGCATATTCTTACAACCACCCTGGATGGAGATGGAACCAAAAATCTAGACAATAGTTCCTGTTGTTGTTACTGAGGTAGCTGGGACTTAAGGCAACTCACTTGAATTTAAGGATTCTAAGAAGGTCCACTATTATAATAGAAATAGCCAGTTCTACACCCTGATGTATCATGAGCATATAGCCGGTTTGAAGATGACATAGTCGAAGATGTTCTTACATAAGGCGCTCCTTCTGACCTCCCACTTGATAATCGTTGAAACTTCACCGATACCTCCCAACCAATAATAGGGGTACTCTCCTTTCCCCCTTAGCCCCCCTAGTCGAAAAGGGGCCACTCACAAACATAAACAGAACAAGCTAGTTCCCATCTTGCCTCACAAGGTCGATCTACCACTCTCTATCTGAGTTGGGCATCCCAACTCTCACAAGTAAAATCAGTCAAGAAAAATATGGCAACATAACCTTACGCATACCAGTCGTGATCCATACCCCTTCTCCCCTATTTCTTTTATAGAGTTCCTCTTAGTGACACTTCCATTTGCACATTAAATTCATTTTGTTAAAATTTAATTAGGAAAAATTATCCCCTTTACACTTGTCACCCGATCCCTTAGTTGCACCAGAAATTCATTTAATTAATTAATTAATTTTCCAATTTCCCTCACCCACCTAAAAGTGTTCCTAAGAACTCTCCTCGATGTCCCTTTATTCCCTCACATTACCTCAATGAATGAAGCATTTCTTAAAGCTTAGTTGAGTTCGAATTTGGAAAATTCTCTAAAATAGATTCCCTTCTATGTTCCACATTCCTTTTATATTTAAGTTTCCCCTTTTTGGTCTAAGTTCTAAATTAGCAAGTTTTGCACATAGCGAACAATTAATTTTTTTTGGATAAATTATTTCTCCTTTAATTTTTAAATTTGATTTTTCTTCATCCCCCCCTTTATTAATTGATTAATTAGTTTTATTGCTTAAACCCCAATTAGAACTATGCTCTAATTTCAACTATGCTTAGCAAAATTGTTTTTTTTAAGGGAAATTTTATAATTATTAAACTTTACTCATGCAACATTTATTTTAAGGCTGACTAGGTCAAAATGAGATATTGTTTTCTAGGTACCTTGGTTCATTGACTCATCAGTGTTAAAAACCACGACGTTCCCTTCAAGACGCACTACGTGATCCAAGGGTGCCACTCGTCTTTTGAATGATTTTGGTAGATGTCCAAACCTTTGATTCAATACTCCATCAGGCGACCTTGTGGGAGACTAAGGGCCTCTAAAGAATAAGGATCTTGCCTTATTGTGCACCCTTTAGAATCTTCGTGAGTGATTTTCTCAGTCTTCCCTCATGACATTGTGGATCTCTCAAACTAGGTAATAGTTAACCTATAGTTTGAGCCATGACGAGAGTGATAGTAGGTTGTGGCGGGGATGTTTCCACACCTCTCCCTCAATATCTTTGGTTTTCATGCGTGACCCCTTTACTCCAAATGTAAATCTTATTAGCAAGCAATAGTTAGCCTACATCCATCAAGTAAACATGTCAGTGATCCATAAACAACATCATAAAATGCTAGTCATATGTCACATATGCAATAACAAAAATCCTCAAACCATATATAGTCCACTCCCTGACTCAATTCAGAGTCCAAGGAGGTCCGTCAATGCCATCAACATCCTCAATCTGTCAATATTCCTTCACACTCAGAAGAAACCGATCAATAGCACTTGTCTATACATAATAACATAACATAACATCATAAATCACAATATCATCATCATAATCCATAAGCAAAGCAACCAATCATATAATGAATCGGTTCACTTGCACGTAAGTTTCCTCAAATAATAAGTCACATCAGGTGCACGCAAGAGCAAGATGTTACATTTTAGATTGGATTTGTTGGGATTAAGTTCCATTACATACTTTGAAATTCTCCTTTTCACAATGTTTTTAGTAAATCTTGTATCCATGTACAACTTGTAAATTTTGTGAATTTATATAATTAAGTGTAAGGTTGTCTAATCTAATAAATCATTATAAATACTTGAAATATGACAGTTAGTAGTTAGGATATTAAAAGTTTTTCATTTATTTATTATATAGATCCTTTCACCAACGAACGAATCTGTTAAACTCGTCACGGATAGTTACCTTAAACGACTTAGGTTACTTTTAAACAACCTTGGACCAAATTATTCCCTTTCAGTTGACGAGTGATCAATATCGTCCATCAACAAATGGTACTAGAAGGAGGGCCAGGATGACAAGTTGGCCTTGTGGAGTCTTTAATTCAAATGTATTTAATTCCACATGGCTCCTACCCAAATCCCATTGTTGGAACATTCTTTCCATTTCTCATTACCAAATGTTTCCAACAAGACAGTTTCTTTCTTGTCAAAACTCACCTTTGATGGTGAAGGGAATGTATCTGCAAAAAATCATCTTAAGAAGTTTTCGTGTAAATGTATCAAACATGGTATTACCGATTTAAATGTTTTATGTAGATTGTTCTCATTCACTTTCAGAGGCCGAATAAAATGTTGGTTTGAATCGTTTCTGGCCTATTCTACTTTTGATTGGTTTCAATTTGCAAATAAATTTTTAGATTCCTTCGAGGATTATGATTACAATAAATTATGTGAAGAATTTGAGTCTCTACTAATCACGAATGATTCATCTTGAGAATATTTTTCAACAAAGATCAACCATGTTCTTTTAAATTTTTTCCTGAATGATTTATCTTTTGTACTAATTCTTAATTCATATGCTTGTGCCCCTTTTATTCAGCAAGATTCAATTGCAAATGGTGAATTAGATACAAATTATAACATCAATTTTCAACATGAATTTTGTTTACAAAATGAGATGGATTCGTTAGAAAATTTTGAACAAACAGGATGGCTAGAACTAATTGAGAATAATTTTGCTGACAAAGAAACTAGTCTTTCTTACAAACAACTTCATATTCAATCTTCTACTAATGTAGATATAGTGGAAGAGGATTTGATTTTGAATCAAGAAGCATGTTTATATTCTTTTAAATCTTTCTCTAATCAGTTCCCAAATTCAATTACTAAAGGATACACAGTTGATGAGTATGATCTTAAGTGTTCTAATATTTTAATATAACCGATTAGAGACATAGATCTTCAATTTAAAGAAAAAATATTAACTCCTTATCCACAAATCACACCTTGTTTACAAGAAATATTAGATACATGTCATGAATTTAGTTTTGAAAATGATGTTGAGCATATTATGTTTGAGAGTGTATCATAAAAAAAAGTTAAATCATTAAGGAAGATGAAGAGGAATGTCTTGGAAATATCATTGTTTATTATCTTTGCTCAAGAGAATTTTTTCATTTTCTTATTGACGATTCTTTCTATTCTTTATTTCTTGATATTTTATTAGGTCCTGATATGAATAACACTTTACCCACTTTATTCTATAATTCACCAACACAATCTGATCTTTTTGATATATCAAGTATTGGTGATGTAACTGTTAAACATAAGAATGATAAAGGCGTATTTGACACTCTTTCACTATAATAATTCACAAGAGAGAAATAAACGTTGTGAGATTATCCTTCTCAATTCATTTCTTAAAAAGACAATGCATTCATTATGGAGATTGAAGATTCCATACTTCATATTCATTCATTGATTAGATTAAATTCTCTTGATTATACTACACATTTGGAACCAATTCATCTCATCAAAAGGAATGCTCAAACCAATAATTTGATTTCTATAATGAATCCTCATAAGATGTTTTTATCAATTGTAGATCTAACTCATCAAAGTGATAATTTGCATTCTGAGTTTTATGATAGGATTGAATATTGGCTTCATAATTCATAACTAAACAATCTTCAGGGTAATGGTAAAGTCGTGCTTACTTTGTTTCTTATTAAAAATCTAGGAGGTAAGCATGACATATTTTTTTCATATCCTCCATACGAAAAAATTCATGAACAAGTGGAGAATTGTTAAGAGAATGGGGCACTTTGGTCTTGGTCGATGGTTATGTCAGGTCCCCATAATTTTGAAATTTTTTCTAAATTTAGTTCCATTCTTCCATGTTTTTGTGATCTGTATCATGAAAAAATTCTAGATTGGATGGAGGGTTCATATATTAAAAAATTTCAACAGAATGGTATGGATATACTTTGTTTTTGAATGAAGAACATAAAGGTAAAGATAAGTATGATGTGTTTATTTTTGTTTCTGAAGTACTTCAATCCATCTTATTAATTGAAAAATTATTTTTCTTTGCAGGGTTGGAGTTACTTCAATGATTACATTGGAAATTCCATTTCACTTAGTTTAGATTTTATTTTCTTTCTTTCACTTTGTCAATTTGAATAAGTGCAACAAGGCCTCACTTTCAGGATGAAAGAAAATAATCATTCAGGGAAGTGTTTTTTATTTATTACTTATTTCCTTGCTTATCATGTTTAAGTGTTTCCCTTCAAGTCATATCTTTAATTTATTTTTATTTTTAGCTTTATTGTGGAACATTTTAATATGATCATTTTTTCAAAACTAGAAATCAAGGACAATGTGAGTAAATTAATGAAAAGAATCTCAACTTTTGATTATATTCCATTTAACATTAGATTTAAAAGGTTGTATCATAAAATAATTTATCAATACAGGTGACTTAACTTTGCAATGTTTATATGGTCATTTCTCTAGAATTTTAAAAATCGAAATGTTGTAAAGGAGACGAGCAATAAATAATTGAAATTGATATTATTATTAAATTCTTAAATGGACTTAATGTTGGCATAATTGATAGGAAATCATGTGATTGTCATTGATGGAAAGAACAACAACGACGATGGCATGATTACAGGCAGAGGGTGCAAAAGAAATCAATGCTCAGAAGGATTCAAAGCTCGGGAGGAATAGTGTGAATTTGTAGAAGGAATCAAGCTCAGGAGAAATAGCACAGATTTGCATGTAGAGTGAAAGTGTGAGCCAGGGCTAAGGTCCAAGAGAAGGACTCATAGAAGGAGCAAAGATCGAGACCTTTGAACACTTAGAAAACTTTCTAAGTCAAAGAAATCAGAAATATTAGGAGGAAGAATGACAGTGGTCGTTGGATAACCAATCCTGAATAGTCAATGACCTTTAGATAAACGTCCAATGACCAGAGGATGCACAGAGGAGAAGTACAGATATGATCCATTGGATTTGAGCACCAAGGATAAACAATCATTGGATCCATAAATAAATGCAAGAAGGTTAAGCCTTTGATGAGCGTAGGAGAGCGGACTTGTCAAAGTCCCGAAGTCCCGAAGTAAGTAGGGATCATCCATCATCAAGACTGATAGGTGGCACATGATCCTCAATTCCAGAGAAAATCATTTCGAGGTTTTTTCAGTTTGAGACTTGAAAAACCCGAAGTCTGGAGAGCCAGAGAGTCGGAGTAAGCGAAAATCGTCAGATCAGTTTGAAGTGGAAGGACATGATAAGATAGAAGAGTTGCATCACAAAAAGATCGAGCCATCGATCTAATATCTTGTTCAATGAATAGAATTCACTTCAGATCTAAATATGTGAGGAGGTTACACTCTAGAAATCTTGAGAGTTGAAATTCCCAAAATGCGAATTTTTGTCAGCTGTTGGATCATTCTAAGTGGTAGGACAAGATAAAATAGAAGAGTTGCATCACAAACATATCGATCCATTGATATAGGGTCATGATCGATGAATGAAATTCACTTCAGATGTAAATATGCGAGGAGGTTATGCTCCGAAAAGTTTGAGGTTTGAAATACCCGAAACCTAGAAATTCGAAATGAATAAGGACCATCGGATTTGGAGGACATATGATGACTGTTGGATCAGGGTTGTTGGTCAGTAGACCATGTCATCAAGGACATGCATCAGACCATGTCTACAAGGACATGTTGCAGACCATGTTAGCAAGACTACATCATCAAGGACACGTGGCGCAATCAAACAATGACAAGTGTCAAGTTGATTCGACATTTCAGGTACGTACAAATCACAAATCTAAGTGACATGTGGCAGCTACTAGGCTCATTTTACATCATCAAGTGATGTAAGTAAGTGAGTTCACTCTGAGAGTTTTTCTTCGGGATCTTTACCACTAGCAAATAACAAAATATCCAAAGTCTCTAATGCCAAAGTTACGAAGTGGACACGAGACGTCCAATCTGAAAGATCACTTCAGGAGAATTCTCATCCTTCAATCTACTCCAGTGGAAGGATAGCATAAGTTGAAATATCTAAAGTCCAGAGACACAAAAGGATCGTGACTGTTGATCCGAAAGGGACACACGTCGGTGGATTGTCAGCTCTGGGAAAAAGCAAAGGAAGGTTGAAAGGTTGTAGAGTTGAGATTTTCGAACCCCGAATACCTGAAGGGTTTGTGACCATGGATCCAAAAGGGACACGCATCATTGGATCGTCAACTCTGGGTAAAATTCTCCAGGAGCAAGCAGAGTTTGAGAATTGAGACTCCCGAAGCCCGAAAGGTGAAATTGATGTCTTTTGTTGGTTTGGAGAGCCACATGTCACTTGGTTGTTGAGACTGAGGATCGCACGTGGATGAAGAAAAGAAGGCAAGATAATTCAACATATCGGAGCCGTTGATAAAGAAGCACTGTCAATATCGTGAGATCGACGGTCCCATCGCATTGTGGGGCCAAAACATGCTCGGGTATTAATTTTTCGTAGGAGGGCCACAATCGAAACCATGTTTTTGGAGAAAGGACGCATAGAGGCTCGTAGTGAATTGCGGGGTGAAAATCAGGTTGCCCTCAAACCGCCTATGGACACACTCAAAATCGCATGGTCACATGAATTTCATAGCCCGAGGTCATATCATGAAATAGGGAGCTAGTGCTCACTAGACCAAGTACGTGAAGCGCCTTTTGAATAGGCATTTGGTTATCGTCGATGGTCATGTGAAAGGAAGGGGCTTAGAAAGAAAAGCTAGTGCCTCCTACGAATTTTTTTCTTAGGAAGGGAAAAGGTGCCAAAGGAACGAGCGTGCAAAATTTCTCTCTGTAACTGTTGGAAAGGACTGATTGTAACTACTGAAAAATAGAGTGATTGTATCTGCCAAAGAATTTGACGAGCTTGAGTGTGATTGCTATAGGAGCTAAAGAGTCTCGAGGTAACTGTTAGTGAAGTGAAGATTTATCATTTAGGCAATTGACATATGGAAATGCGTCGAATACTGTAACTTGCAAAGAAGCCAAATAATATCAGGATAACGACCACTAATGAAGAACAGACTTAGGATGATCACCAGAGATGACAAAGAGTTGAGTGTATGCCCTAGAAGAGGACTGGGCATGATAAATATGCATAGAACAGAGAAGAGTTATTCATGCAGGTAGAAGCATGTTGTGTGCAAGAGATGAAACAAACAGAAGAGGTGTAGTGCATTGAATGGAAAATAATACACAGAGCATAAAGTGCAGAAGAAAGAGACAGAACAAAAATTCTTATCTGAGAGAGGAAGAGAAAGTTGAGGTGTGCATGCAGAGACAGAGCAAAAGAACATAAAGCTCAAGGAGATGTGTCTAGGAAGACAATGATGCGGGTAGAGCAAAGAAGTGTAGAAGATCAGTGAGGATACTGGTAAGCCATTGATGAACGATGTATCACTGTAATAAATTTCAGTAAGGAAATATTTATATTTCAGGGTGGTAGGGAGGTGCTAGGGAGGAATGTTGTCCTTAGAAGTTTCAAGTGGTTTCTTGAACACAGGGAGTTGTATCTTCCATCTGGTTGCAGCTAGAAAAACTAGGGTGGCAGGTGGTGCAAGGGAGAACTATTGTTCTTTGTTATACATGTTGGTGCCTGTGTAACTGGAAGTTGTTGCTTCCAACTAGTTGGTGCTGGAACACTCAGGGAGTTTGTTCTTCCTTCTAGTGGGTGCTAGAGAAACCAGAGAGTTGGTGCTTCCTTCTAGTGGGTACTAAATAAACCAGAGAGTTGGTGCTCTTAACAAGTTTCATCTTGTAAAACAGAGGTTGTAGCCTCAAGAGGAGTTGGAGCTACCAATAATGATAATGTACATAAAATAAAGATTACTTATCATATCAAGAAGAAGAGTTTTTTCCCTTTATGGTTTTCCTCAAGAAATATCTGTCTCTGTATATTTCATGTGTGTGATTGATGTTGAATATTCTATTGCTTACCTACCTGCATTATTGTGATTGTCATTGAGTCTTCTGTAAAGAGTTTAAAATGGGCATAATTTTTTAAGCACAGTAACAACTGATTCACCCCCCCTCTCAGTTGTCCAACAATTGGTATCAGAGTGAGTTCTTTTTATCTAAGTGTAGATCCTAGATATTAGACATGAATAGCCATGAAGGAACCTCAACCAATAAGGCCCCCCTATTCAGTGGAACAAACTTTGTCTTCTGGAAAGTTAGGATGAGAACCTACATAATGGCTTTAGGTGCAGACATCTGGGATGTGGTAGAGACTGGCTATGTAAATCTAGTTTTACTAGCTAATAAGGATGATAAGCTAGAATTCATCTTCAATGCTAAGGCTATGAATGTTACTCTGAGCGGGCTTGTAGAATTAGAATTTGTAAAAGTTATGCACTTAGAATCTGCCAAAGTAATGTGGGACAAACTCATTAGAAGTTATGAAGGTAATGAGAAGGTAAAGGATTCCAAGCTTCAAACCTACAGATTACAGTTTGAACAACTAAAGATGAATGAGGATGAGACCGTTAATAATTTTTTCTTAAGAGTTGAGGAACTAGTAAATGCAATGAAATCACTTGGTGAAAAAATTGAAGAAGCCTCTTTAGTTCAGAAAATTTTGAGATCTCTGCCAGATAGATTCAACCCAAAGGTCTCTGCTATAGAAGAACTTAATGATCTAAAATCTTTGGATTTTTATCAACTTCTAGGAACATTGACTACATATGAAATGAGGATTGGTAAAGATAAATCCACCACTAGAGAAGCTTCTTTTAAAGAAGATAAGAATGAGGAATCTGAGCCTGATGAAATTGAAGCAAAATTTGTGAGAAGAATAAAGAAAGGATCAGGCAAGTATCAAGGCAAGTTTTCCTTCAAGTGCTTTAACTATGTAAATATAGGTCAAATTGCATCTAAGTGTCCACAGAAGAAGAAGGACCAAAACTCTGAAGGTGAAGAGAAGTACAAATCCAAGAGATTTGGTAAAAATAAAAGTTTATGTGTAAACAATGATGACTCTTCAGAAGACATAGATAGTGACTCTTCCTGTGAAGATAAGGTTAATGAATTTGTGCCTATGGCCAAAGAGGATTATGATAATTAAATCACATGAAGTGATGTTAATAATTAAGAATTTGTGGTTGACTTGGAAGGAGAGATGATCAGTTCTTTAGAAGAGATTGACAGACTCAGACTTCAGAAGATAAAACAAAAACAGTTCTTGATGCAGTTTGAAAGGAATGGTAAAGAACCAAGTGAATACTTTGTTTTACTAAAAGTGTAATTAGTAGAGGCAAATAAAATCAAAGACATTCTGAAACAACAATTATCAGAAAAGAAGGCAAGATGTGAAGCTCTGGAAGAAGAAGTAGTGAAAACTAGGAAAGAGTTGGAGAATTTTCAAGACTTTTATCACCAGTATCTATCAAGCATCAAATCCTCAGAAGGATTATCCACTCTTTTGAATCAGCAAAGGAATCCAAACTTGAAAACTGGTTTGGGTTATGAAGAGGGATCAAGTAGTGGTCAGCCAAGAAACAAAGCATCCATCAAGTTTGTCAAATCTACAACCAATGAAAACAACAAACCTGCAAAAACAAATGAAGATAATCAACCGCCAAGGAGGAGTAAAGGAAAAGGTGCCAGAACTAAATCTGTAGATCAAATAAATAATACACCCTCTGCTCAATGAAATCATTAGCATGGAAGAAATCAACCTGCTCAAAGAAGACAACCATTTTCCAGGTACAAAGATTTTTTCTATGGATATTGTTTCTACTGTTCTAACTTTGGCCACAAAGTTGTAAATTGTTCCTTAAGATTCAGACATGAGCAATAAAGACACCTAAGGAATAAATATCTTCCACAACAAGGAATGAAACAACCAAGTAACAAACAACCACAAATTGCAAATTGTCAAATTAAGTTTAGAGACATGCAACTGAGGAGGTCAAGAAATAATAAACAGTCAATGAGTAGACAATGTTGCAACAATCACTTTGACCTATTGAACAATGAGGTTGAATGTTATAACTTTCATAACTTCAGCCAAAAATATGCAAATTGTCATCTGAAGAATTACAAAGTAGATCCAAGGATAAATCTCTTTGCTAGATATTCCAGCACATGGAAAAAGAAAGATAGTGAAAAATGTGGTCTAGTACTTTGAACTCAAAAACAAAAGGACTCCTGGAATATAGACAATGGATGTTCCAAGCACATGACTGGAGATAAGGATAAGATTTTTTCTATGCGTAAAATCAAAACAGGAAATGTGACCTTTGAAGAATATTATAAGGTAAAAAATTTAAACTCAGGACAAGTGGTGGCTAAAGGCATAAGGATAGATAATGATGTTGATATTGAATCCTCCCATGCAAGAAAATAAGAAGTAGAAGAAGAATCATGTAATGAGTTGGAAGAGGAATTTGTGAATATTAGAAAGAAGGTTGAGAAGTCAAACACCCAAATCAAGTTCTTGAACAGTTCCATGATACTGGATGAGATCTTGGATAGTCAGAGATCACCAAATGACAAAACCAGTCTTGGATACAACAAGGAAGAAATTAGTACTCCTAAGAAACTTGATGCAAGTCCTTCATTTGTAAAAAGGGAAAGAAGGTATGACTCAGGTTCTTCATGTTCAAAGAATGAAAGAAGTACTACAATATTTAGAAGATCGGATCAAGAAGGATACCCAAAAGCTACTCAGACACCTCAAAGTAAGTTTAGAAGAGAGACACCTTCATGGATGAATCAAAGGAGGTATGAGAGTGTTTGTAATAGTTATTATTTTTATGTGTGATGAATATGGTCATAAAAGCCTTGGATTGTAGGCATCATAGAAGAAAAATGAAGTTGTTGTAATAAAAGATCAGAGAACAAATTTCAAGAAACTAGGACACTCACAGATGTGGATAGCAAAGACTGAACAAGTGAATATGAGTGAAGTTAATTGTTGCAAAAAGAATCACAGTCATGTGACAAGCATAGTATAAACTTTCTCAGATGAATTTAGAGCAATGTACAGTAAAGAAGTATCTTGGATAAAGACAGGTACATCCGGTTAGAGATATATGAAGATCAACAGGTAGATCCAAGGGTTGTTTGAAAAATATGAGCTACAATTGTGCAGGGTTACAATATGATAATGACACCCGCAACAACAACATTCTGATGTACAAAAATGATATACATGACATCCTATAGAGACAACAAAAGGAAAGAACTTGTCAGAAAGAGCTGACCTTTTACCAAAGGGGGAGAGAAGTCAGAAGCAGAGAGAGAAGAGTGACAGGGGGAGTCATTCACTTATGACAAGAAAATATTGATGAAGGAGTCCCAGTAAGAGATGTGAGAAATATTGTGTATACTATAGAGGACACAGCTAAAGCTGAAGATGAACATGTCCAAGAATCAAAATGAGAATACTTTGGTTTAGATATGAATACTCTACAAGACTCAAATAAGAGAGTCCATGTTGTCAGGGGGAGTATATGTTGGTTGAATATATGATACCTCCACAAAGTACTGAAAAAGCTCAGGGGGAGCATGTTTTTATTTGAAATTGATGTCAAAGGGGGATAAAAGGAGTGATCCAGATGCTATAGTTGGAGGTCCAAGCAGAATAGCGTAGCCTTTTAGGGTTTCCATCAATGCCAAAGGGGGAGATTGTTGGCATAATTTACAGGAAAGCGTTTGCATGTCATTGATGGAAAGAACAACAGTGATGATGGCATGATTATAGGAAGAGGGTGCAGAAGGAATCAAAGATCAGAAGGAGTCAAATATCAGGAGGAATAGTGTGAGTTTTAAGAAGGAATCAATCTCAGGAGGAATAGCACAGAGTTGCATGCAAAGCGCAAGTGTGGGCCAAGGTCGAGGTCCAAGAGAAGGAATCGAAAGAGGAGAAAAGATAAAGACCTTTGAACACTTAGAAAAATTTCTAAGTTAGAGATATCAGAAATATCAGGAGGAAGAATGACAGTGGTCATTGGATCACCAATCCTGAATAGTCGATGACCATTAGATCAACATCCAGTGACCAGAGGAAGCACAGAGGAGAAGTACAAATATTATACATTGGATCTGAGCACCGAGTATCAACAGTCGTTGGATCCATAAATAAATGCAAGAATGTTAAGCCTTTGATGAGTGTAGGAGAGAAGACTTGTCAAAGTCCTGAAGTTACAAATTAAAAATGGATCATCCATCGTCAAGTCTGATAGGTGGCACATGATCCTCAATTTTAGAGCAAATCACTTCGAGGTTTTTTCAGTTTGAGACTTGAAAAACCCAAAGTCCAGAGAGCCGGAGAGTCGGAGTAAACGACAATCATCAAATTAGTTTAAAGTGGAAGGATAGGATAAGACAGAAGAGCTGCATCACAAAAATATCGAGTCGTCAATGTAAGATCTTGGTCAACGAACATGATTCACTTCAGATCTAAATATGTGAGGAGGTTACACTCTAGAAATATTGAGAGTTGAAATTTCCAAAATGAAAATTTTCGTCAGCCATTGGATCATTCTAAGTGGAAGGACATGATAAGATAGAAGAGCTTCATCGCAGTCAGACCAAGCCATTGATCTAGGATCATGATAAAAAATGACATTCAATTCGGATATAAAGATGCAAGGAGGTTGCGCTCTAGAAAGTTTGAGATTTGAAATACCTGAAACCCGAAAATACAAAATGAATAATGACCATCGAATTTGGAGGACATACGATGACTGTTGGATCAGGGTTATTGGTGAGAAGACCACGTCATCAAGGACATGCAGCAGACCATGTCTACAAGGACATGTGGCAGACCATGTCAGCAAGACTACATCAGCAAGGACATGTGGCACAATCAGACAATGACAAGTTTCAAGTTGATTCAACATTTCAGGTACATGAAAATCATAAATTTGAGTGACACGTGGCAGCTACTAGGCTCATGAAACATCATCAAGTGATGTAAGTAAGTGACGTCACTCCAGGATTTTTACTTCGGGAGATTTACCACTAGCAAATAAAAAAATCTCTGAAGTCCCGAATGTCAAAGTCCTGAAGTGGACATGAGACGTCCAATCTAAAAGATCACTTCAGGAGCATTCTCATTTGTCGATCTACTCCAGTGGAAGGATAGCATAAGTTAAAAACTATGAATTCTGGAGATGCGAAAGGATCATGACCATTGATACGAAAGGGACATGTGTCGGTGGATTGTCAGCTCCAAGAAAAATCAAAGGAAGGTTGAAAGGTTGGAGAGTTGAGATTGCCAAACCCTGAATACCCGAAGGGTTTGTGACCATCGATCCAAAAGGGACACGCATCATTGGATCGTCAACTTCAGGTGAATTCTCTAAGAAAAAGGAGAGTTTGAGAATCGAGACTCATGAAGCCTGAAAGGCGAAATTGATCTCGTCCTTTGGTTTGGAGGGCTAGAGAAACCATAGAGTTGGTGATCTCAGCAAGTTGCAGCTTGTAAAACAAAGGTTGTAGCCTCAAGAGGAGTTGGAGCTCCAAAGAATGATAATGTACAGAAAATAAAGATTATTTATCATATCAAGAAGAAGAGGTTTTTCCATTTATGGGTTTCCTCAGGAAATATATGTCTCTATATATTTCATGTGTGTGATTGATGTTGAATATTCTATTGCTTACCTCCTTGCATTATTGTGATCATCATTGAGTGTTCTGTAAAGAGTTTAAAATGAGCATAATTGTTTAAGCACAGTAACAATTGATTCACCCCCCCCTCTTAGTTGTCCAACACTTAACTTGTTTTGAAAATGAAAAATGACTGCACACTCTAATAAAAGGTTGATTTATTTTTCTTCATGTACATAATCTGTAATAAAGAAGGCCTTATTAGCTTCATATTTTATGCGACAACTGATAATTTTGATACTAATTCTTCATCCTAAGAAAAGTAAATTCATTTAAAGGGTTTCTCTACAATCAATTCAATTAATCAATTTAATTGATCAATTTGTATTTTATGAATGTATAAACTTATCCCCTTTACGATACACATTCCTTCTATTGCGACAAAAAATTTCACATCATATTTTTACATATGTTTCTCATATTGATAAGGCCTCTTTTGGTTTAATTTTGTTCTTTTCTTTTCATTTTTTTTTCAAATTTGTTTGATTAAAGTTGGATTTCTTAGCTTATTTCATATTCTTTTATTTTAAATATTTGTGGTGTGACAATCATTTGTTTTGGGGTTTTAAAAGATTAAATGTTGATTCTATTATGATTATCAAATTTTAAGATCACTGGATAAGGAGTTGTTAATCCCAAAATAAATGGTACTCCCAGTTCAAGTAAGTCATTCGAGATTTCAACATTCTAAAGCTTTGTTCTTGAAGAAATATTTTACGAGGTAATTTTCAAGAAGAGAATCACCCTTCCCATGGTGGAATGCTTTCCAAGTTTTACCTTCATATTAAAACCTAGCTGCAAATTAGTACAAAATTTTATATTTATATAATTTCTGCAATTATGTTTTAATTGGTTCCCTCTTTAGGAAAAAGTGAGTGAGACTTGTATTGCTATTATCTCAAACCTCCTAAAGTCATCCCACACTCTTAGAGAGTAAAGTTTTCTTCCCCATCAATTAAGTAATCTCTAATGAGATTAACATTAATCATAGTGCAACCTTTTTCATATAAAAAATGAAATTTAAGGGGTTAGTTGGATGATAGGAGGTCTCATTGCGAGCCGACCTATCATGATCATGGGTATTTATGGTATGGAATTACCATCATCTAGTCACTAATCTAGGGTAATGGATCTCCGTTACATGACTGAGGGAAATGAGGTCTCATCATGAGATGACCTTTTCATTTCTGTAGATATTTGTGAATGATGTTGTCACTATATGATTACCAAGCCAGGACAATGGTTTCCATCTCATTCTTCATAAAAGTAAATAAAGTACTTGTTTTAACAAAAAAATTATAAGCTATGCATATTTAACTAGTGGATGTGATAAAAGTATTTGAATGGGTTAAAAAGTATCC
>ML786903.1:535963-547004 GCA_009831015.1 Picea engelmannii | reverse complement strand
ATTGAAATGACACCATGTTGAAGTGAGTTTGCAATAAAAACTTTTGCAAAAACAATAACAGAATTAGAAAAGTGCATTAACATATCATATAAATCACAAGTATGTCTAGTTTGTGTTACTAACATTGAGAGCATTAACTTATTTCATCCACATCTTTGAATCGATAAAATGCCCATTGATATCTCAAATAGTTCATGCATAGAGGAGATTAACCGGTGTGCAAGGGAGCCTAGAAGAAGTAAATGTGAGTTTTGATTGGTAGAGTATTAAAAGAGGAAATATGCCTAGCATGAACCATTAAGCCTTTTAGCATGTTTGCAGTGCTCCACAAATGATGTTGCAACGAAATACTTCTTACAAATATTTTTGTTATTTTCTTCCAAAATTCAACTAAAAACGCAATCTTTTCCACTGTAATTTTCATACCAAGATTCATTTTTCTACCCTAGTAATATTCACTTACTCATTAACTTGCCTTGGATTTCCTTGGCTTAATTTTTCGATTTTCTTAGGGTCAATAAGAAAAATTAATATGTCGAAGGATCATGTATGAACTTGTGTGTGAAGGAGAAAGCCCACTCCAAGGATGTGAAAAGAAATTTACATAGTTGAATTGACCTTATTTTTTTCATAAACATAGACTATATTAATGCTTGTTATGTTGTTGTTGCATCGCCATTCGTTATTAAGATTGAAGCCATTACTGCTAGTCATGATGGTTTTGATTAGGGCTTGAAAAAAAGGATGCATCATTCTTGCACACATCCTAGTGAACTATAGCTAGAACAATACCAGAGACATTGATAACAATCTTACAATCCTTAAGATTGTGGTTGTTGAAGGAGGAGGGAAGAGATATTATAGTTTACAAGGGGCGATATTGGGTACTTACTATTGCACTTTCAAAGTGCCACATGGGGTAATATGTGTTGCATGCACAAGGAAATTTAAGAACATGGTAGCATGAGGGAAAGAATGAAGTTTTAAATTCCATTTGTAGTAATGAATTCAACATTAGTGGGGAGCTGTGATCAATGCAAAGAAACACCAAAACATATAAAAACCCATCATAAGATGATGAAGCTATATTTTGCTATAAACTGTTGATAAAGGACGTGATTGTATTCCCCGTCATGGTGGAAATCATTATGCATGTATTCAAACATTTGTTAAATGCATACTATCTAAGCAATTGTACATTTATAGTAGGTGATTGTGGGAGACATGGCCTTATTAAAGTAGTCATAGTCACTAGTGCACATCCCTTTCTAAACGGTTCTCTATTTTCATTACCATGTATAGATTGTCAACTTTTATCATTATACTATGAATTGATTTCATTAATTCAAAATGTATTTCACATTTTCACATATTTGTGTAAAACCTTTTAATGATTCAATTAAAAAAAAAAAACGAATCCAAATTGTCGTTCATGAACTATTTATACGATTTTGATGATTATATTTTCAATTAACATGGATTGATTATTAATAATTTCAAATAGCTTTTCAATACTTTTATTTTGCAGTTATAAATTAATCGAAGATTTTATGAGTATTCTAACCAAAGTTTTACCTACTATATGGTATTGGACATTGTATTGAAAAACATCATATATGGTAATGGCATAGATCATAAATGCATTGGTCCTTGTATCAATACAAAACCATTGTAGGGATTATGATACACTTGGATGGTTATGCTCATTACACAATATGCTTCATTTGATCCACTTGTCTCATCCATCGGTTCACAGGTACATGACTACAACAATCAAATCATAGCAAGCAACAAATCTATCTCATGACCTTTCCTAGATCTCTCATGGTTTGGTTTGCCCCTCACACACAACATAGGCATATCTAAATCTACTATTACGCTCCAATTGATCAACACACATGATAAGTGTTTGCACATGCCTATAACGAGGATAACACATACAAATCAACTACTTTAGGCTATTAGAAGTGATATTTATCCTTCTCCTTTATGTATTTTCCTTGGATGACATCAAGAAACCCGATCAATTGTAAAACATGTAAGAACATAGTGGTTGTTATGTACTAAGTCTAAGTTGTTGTTGTCTTTTGTTTGCATATCTTTGTTCTATTCACTAGTTTGGGATAAAATTTGTATGGAATAAAATTGGTTAAAACCCTTGAGCAAGAGTTATGAATGTTTAGGCTATGTGAAGGAAGTAAGGAAAGTACCAATCAATGGAGCGAAGGAAGCAAAGCCTTACATGAAACTATCACTACTAGCTATGGATCTTTGGCTCACTCACGAAGGTCAACAAAAATTGGGACTAGGTCTCAACCTAAAGGATCTGAACATGCCCTTGTTTACAACATACTAGACTTTGTTGCTTGTTTTATTGCTAAGCATGCAATTTCTCCCACCCCTTAGATTTTTCCCTTTATATATTTGCTTTCTTATCTCCTACTCCTGCTCCCTTAGCTTTTAGCCCTATCATTTGCTTTTGCCCCACATTTTCCTTATGGCTCAAGAGCCTGGAATCATCATTTTTTGTGAGTAATTTGATGTGCTCTCTCGATCGCTCTCTTTACCACTAGTCTTAATCTTCCTTAGTTGTTGGGTTGTAAATGAGAAATATGGCAAAGCCTAGGACTAGGCCTAAAAAAGTGAAGAATAAGTAAACTAGGAACAAGGGGTAGGAATGGAAAGGAAAGAAAAATGGAATGATTTGGATCTTTAAACCATTGAGCTTCACTTTCCTTTCCAGCCAACATCGACCAAACATAAATGATATGAATCAATCTTAGGTGGATTCTCAATATATGCTTCATCAAAACCAGCTCTAGTAGTCCACTATTAATGTAAAGCTAGCCACCACAAAAACTATAGCAATATTTACTGTATAGATTTGTTAATGACTACTATTTCTCTATTTCCAAGTTCATCTTTTAGATACTATTTATGTATTGTCGATATGGATGTATAACTGTAGAAATGATTGTATAATTTTGGACATTATAGTATCTTTATGATGAAGACAAGAGCGGTAGTTAGCAATGTCTTTTATAAGTCTGATAAGAGATATATAGAATCAATGCTCAATGTAACCATCTCATGTATTTTTGAAAGTTTCACTTGATTCTCAATAAAATAGCAGTGAAACTGCTTTTTTCTGCGTGAAAAAAATAAGAAGTAAGAACTAGCTACTACGTGGCATATACCTTGTTTTATGTTATATGTATATTTGTAAATATTAAATACAACATCACATGAATTATATATCTTTACCGTATTATAACCAAGAACCCCCAAAAGTAAAGATGTCAACCCATTACTAACATCTGTTATTGTCGATGATGCATTAAATTGTACAACTTTAAGCTATCACACTGACACATCCCAAAGAGTAAAGATGCCAAACCATTATCAACATATATTCTTCATATTATGTTAAAGTTAATATATGAGAAATTAGATTTTTGTATCCATATCATGGCAACAAAGCTAAGCATGTTGGTTCGTTCTTAACATTTGCTTATTAAATGTTTCATTTATTAACATCCTATGTTAAATTAACAACTATTTTTCTAATGGAGAAGCATGTAGCTAGTTTTGAAAGGGATGTCAACAAGTTGCTAAATTTAGTTTTTAGTTTTTTATATGGTTTTTTTAAGGCTGTAAGGCATTTTTATTGTAAAGTTTATGTTTTTATGTGACTTCTTACATTGTTATGTTCATCTATCTTTGTTGGATAACAATCAATTACACCTAGTCATCCAACTTATATGCTTGTTAACTATTCTCTTCCTTATTAACTCCATACTGGGGATTTTTACATAACTCATTTTACATATTACTTCACAAGATATTCAACTTATAGGAGGTTTCCAATTGTTTAATATTGGTGGATGGATCACATAGATGTTTGAGCATTCCATGAATGTGATCATCTATCTCTTCTCATAATTTAAAGTTTTGTTTTCTTCAATATTTGTTATAGGCAAGGAGAATGTGGTTTGTTATGTGTTTGCTTTGAGTGCTTTATGAATTGGATTCATCCCATGCTTTAGTAAAAGAAGGGTTTGCATGTTTTATAAGAAGTTTGCTTCGCTTTATTATAAGGTTGATCAAAGGAGGATACCCATGGAGGAGAATCCATTTGTAGTTGAATGCATTTTGAGCATGTTATAAATGATTTGAGAAAGGCTATGTCTCTAAGAGGGTTAAATTATATGATTCTTGATGTATCATCATAATTATTTTCATAGGAGTGGAAGAAGAACATCATTAACTATTGAAATGGAATTCCATGTTGTTTGCATCAAAATTATTGGTTCTTTGGGAGACCCAGGATTCATGGAACGTGTCCAACAAAGATATAGTCTAATATGCTGGCATATTTAACCTTCAAGAGATATGAGGTGTCACCCAAGGCATGTTGGATTGTTGACAATTAATTATTGTGCAGAGCATTAGGAAATGAGGGAATGAAGATTCCACTAGTGTTTATTTAATCACATTCACTTAAGTAGGAAGGAAATGGCACATGAACAATGAATATGAGAACCAAACATCATCAAGACAACATACAACAACAACAACAAAATAAGTAGAACAACCATGCAATCTTGTTGTATTACTCAAAAATTCAATTACATCCAGGCCTTAAGCCTTGCACTGAACTAGAACTTTAGGGTCTCATAGTCATAACAGTATGTAGAACCATACTGGATGATAGATAATAAACTATTCAATTAAGTGACACCATAATTGAATAGAATCAATTAGAACCCTTCATAATGTTAATTGAATGCATGTTTATATACTAACTAAAGTAGTTGCAGAGGATTCTAAATGAATCAAGAACTGTCAATTATAAATGTGACTAGTATAAACATGATATGCACCCTTTAAAATGATAGATGGTTTTGGAGCAAGGCTTATGTGGATGATTTGTTGCCTTTGCTTTGTTTGCATACTCAAGATTTTATGGATTCAGGTGCCAGGTGAATCACCATTCTCTATTGATCTATGACCCATGCTTATGTTCCTTGGTCAAAACACAACCACACCAATCCCCAACCACTCCTTCCAACTCATCCCTAGTTGGTTGATGTAGTTACTCTTCAAAATTTGACTCCCACTCTAGGATCTCCTTGATGGTGATATTCCATAGAGAGAATGAATTGAACATTGATTTCCAAGTACTTTCAACACTCTAAAGTTGTTGGAAAAATTAGGTAGTAGCAATCTCAATAGAAATTTCCTCATGTGGTGCTATCTCCATGCAAGCCTTTATCTTGACTTTGGTTATGTTCTTCACTTTCTAGGTGGAGGTGAACTTTGTTTGAGATTTCCAAGCAAGCTTCCTAGTCAGGTTTTGTAAATGTTTCTTTTGATCTTCCAATACCCTTTGTTTCAGTGTGATCTCCCCAACTTCATTCATATCCTTTGGGTTATTGGCATTCATATCTATCATATTCCTTGTGGTATAGGTATAACTAATCATTAATCACTTCTTTAGCTCAATTGCAATCTCGTTATGTTTCTACAACTTGGCCATAGAGATTGACACTTGATGCACAATTGTTTTAGTCACTCCACCTATGAGTTGGCTTCAACAACCACTAGTTCTACTAGTAGGGACATTATTTTGTTTATCCCTTTATCATTTTCTTTAGTTGCAAGTGCCTCTTACCTTTCTTTTTCTACTACATTCTTTCTCTCTGTCTTCTATACAGGCTGCAACAATCCTTTATGGGACACTTCTACTTGTTTGACGATCATTGTTGCCTTAGTAATTATATCACTAGGTTATTGGGACACTTCTTAGGCTTCTGGCTGTTCAGTCAATACTTCATTAAAGCAAGAAGTCAATATTTATTGTGCCTCGGTTTCCTCGTTGTGTACTACAAGCTCTCTTTCCCAAGCATCTTGCACTTGTTTTTTTGTTTTTCATACCCGATGATTTCTTTTCCAACATGCACTTTCCATTATGCTTCTCTCTTGTAGGCTTGATTATACTAGACCCTTAGAGACTTTTTGTACTATAGGTTTTGGCTCTGTAGTTCAACTACATACTGCTCTTAGTTGTTGAACCTCATCTACAATTCGTGGCTTGAATTTATGATCGCATTCACTAACTCTGGGAGGTTTAGCTTTGGAAGGCACATAACATGTTGAGTGCCCACTTGACCTCTTCTCAAAATTTAACAAACATATAGGCCACTTGAGGTATCTCGAAGGGCTCCAATGTTCCTTGCTTAACCTGTAGACTTTACCATAAATTCCACCTACCAAACATTAAAGCCAAGCTCAAACCTAAAGCATGATTCTTGTAATGTTGTGAATGGATTGTAGACTCCCTCTAGAATGGGTGGTCAATAATTTCATTGTGAATGCATCAATGGCATATGGGCCTTCTTTTGAAAACCCTGTGATAGTGTGAAAACTATCTTGATCGTTTTGTATCCTATTGTCCGAACATATGTTATTTGTATGGGCATGTGGTAACAACATCTACGTGCACTTCTTCACAACTACAAACATCCCAAAACAAAGAACTTATACTAAACGCATAATCCTTGACATTGTCAAGGTTTAAAGGGAGGAAGTAGACTCTCTTGATACCTCATCTTGATACCTCCTAGTAGGCCCTTGGTGCGATTCTAGGAAGGTCATCAGGTTATGGATGTCATACTCAATGAGAGACACTTGCTCCACAAATCCATTCATATTCTTATTCTTATTTTCAAACTATACTCATAGATCAAATATATATTTTGGGTAGATTAGGTTCCAAAACGGGGACATTCTACCCTCTTGACTATGTGGCTGATTGTGTTAGTCCCTCTATGAACAACTATTGCACGGGGCATCCTTCTCAATCTCTAGTACTATCTTGCCCCCAACACCACTAGTACTAAACTACTTTATCTCTAAATTCACATAGCTAGTAGGTTGGATCTATTCTTTGTAGTGAATACATAAAATCTAGTCTCCTACTTCTAATTTTATAATTTCCAACTACAGTCTCCTTCCAAGTTGTCTTATTGCTCTTGAAAAATGTAGTTTTGACTGTGAAATTCTAACAACTCTACAATTTTTTCAGTTTCAAATGAGCATTTCCCTAACAAAATTCGGACCATAAATCCTTTCTTTTATTAGGATCAGCATTGTGTTTAACGTGATCCATCCTGACCATTGATCCCTTTTCATATATAGTCTAAATGGCCTAAATCCCCAACTAATAGATTTGTTTTTATTTATCCTTGAATACAAAGCATGATGATTATTTGACGAGTAACTACTCTGGTTATTAATGTGATATGATGAGCTCAAGAGTGACCTACTTAGCAATTAATACAGGGTCTGGATGCTACTTATGCATTTGCATTAATGAGTTAACAATCTACAAGGCTCATTCTACTAACGCCAACATGAAACCCTCCAAAGTATAAATTTTTGATGTAGAGGCTTTTCAATGCAGAGACGTTACCTTAAGCAAATACCCCCCTTCTCCATGGCCCATTAATTCTATTGTTTCCCATACTCCCATACCACCTTTTAAATCCCATTCACATATTCCTAGTTATCGTTGGATTCCCAACCTCATAGCTATGCTAAGTGGTGGAAAAACTAGATTATGTAACATTAGACCTATTATGCTTTTATTCCTAGACCTAGAAAGTGACACAAACAAAAAAATTGAATTCATAGAATCTAAATTATTGAAATTGAACTTTCTACTATGGTACACCAACGTACCTAGAAAACACAAGATGGTCCATCCAAGGTTAGGGGCAGAGAAGGGTTTCAAGAATGCATATCTCACCCATCCCCTCACCATTTGTCCATCCAGCTAAGCCAATTTCACTATGATTTCTGTCATGATTTGCATAAATTGGTATGGAAGAATCTAGTGCGTCCTTAGTTTGCTTGTATGCCTCCAAAATTTGTTTTCATATAGCAATACCAAATCTCTTTGCGCTAGGTTATTGAACTTGTTGTTCTAATCATAATGGACTACTTTGCCTCCACTTATGTACCAATTAGTGATAATTAATGAAGAATTTATGCTCTTCCTACCAAAGCAATGTATCCAATATTTTTTGTAAAATACAAGAATCTACCATTTGAGTGGTGATTTCCATATGCAGGATACACACCAAGTACTCTTGAGGCATAATTGCTTCCTTGACATACATCAATTTGAATGACATATGCTTAGTAAGCTTCTTACATGTCATGATATACGCCTAAATAACTATTAGGATCCACTCATCAAGGCATCCTTATTGATGACACATATATTTATCAACACATGTTCTAGGATCTTGTTGAATGCTTCCACAATACTATTGGCCTACATGTGGTATGGCATAGTAATGTGATGACAGATCATAAATTCTATGACCAATGAATCTGATTCATAAATGGTAGGCTTATGGCCTATTCATTTCAACAACATGGATACGAAAAATGTCGAATTGATGTAATTGTAATTGTATTTGGTTTGGTGACCAGATAGGTGGTAGTGTCATATTGCTACATGACCATGGTCATAATAGGTCAGCTTGTGATGAGACCTCATATCCATCAACTAGTACCTTGAGTGTTTATGTATCTTAAGGGTTCCCTTTTCTTACTAAGAAGCTTTTCACTGCTTTCTCGAGAATCCCTGGGCGAAGCATCTCAAAGGTTTCAACATTTGCTTTTAACTCTTTCCAACTACTTTTATCCTCTAGGCCTTTAGCCCCTTCTTCCCATAAGGCATGGTACAACCCTTCCTAGCATGGCCAATCCCAATGCTCAAACAAGGATAGGGGAGATGGAAGGACAAAAGATGGAAAGTGGTAAGTATGGAGGGAACAAACGGTGACTTTTCATAGACCCACCCAATGGAAATCCATCCTAAAGGGAATCCAACTTACTAGGGCACCGGGTTACCCTTCCAGGTATAAACGAGGCAAAGAGCATAATTTCCAAGAAAACATCATGAAACGAAGAAGGATTCGATACAACATATTCAAGTGCTTCAAAAATCAGAGTGATACATACCATGATACCCAGACTCATTACCTCAGGGGGCAAGAATCGTCGATACTCTAAGACCAGGCTGGTGGGGATGGATACTGTCGTTGATGATGAACAGATTGGACTGAAGAAAAGAGGGGCCCTCTGGGGCTATGCTCAAGTCATATGCCTCTCGATAGTCCATGTCTTGGACCTGTGGGCCTCGAGACATGATCTCCTTAGTTATCCCTAGGGTAGGGGATATCATCTAGCTCCAACTCAGGGACATGTGCTCACCATAGAGTGCATGAGAACCTCATCATCTTTGGTATGACATGTGCCTGCTAAATCTCAAAAAAAGGTATTAGTAATCCTTAGGGTGGTAATATCACCCCTTGTTCATATATGATATAAAATATAAAGAGCATCTCTAGTCTATCATATGATTATGAGCATACATATATACATAATGAATCAAGACAATATGAAAATGCAACTACAACTATACTAATATGAAATGCAATGGTATGAAAAATGAATGCAAATGCCTACCTACCTCTACTTACATGTTGGTTGAATGCTAGGCGTAGTAGTCATATAACCAGTGAAACCATCTTAGCAGTATCTCATAATACTTCCTCTGTGCTTCATCATAAACCAAAACAATGACAAGTTAAGCATGGAAATAACATGAGTTAGAGCAAGTATCATATCATCAGAAATCGTAAAGTCTAGCTCATGGAGGCAAGAGTGATCCAGGGGATCAAATTTTGCTCAAAAATTCAAAGTGCTCGGAATTGCTTCAAATCGAATGGGAGCGTAGGCCTCATCGTTACGAACCCAACGCAACTTGTTTGGGTTCAAACGGACATCGGGAGCAAGAGATATCAAGTTCTGTTCAAAATGACAAACAGACAAAAAAATGGAAGTTGACTGTACAGTCTGTACAACTGCTGACGTGGCAGTCCGTACGACATGTGGCAGGGCTGAGTGGCAGATAGTTAGTAGATGTGGACGAATGACATTGTGACACGTGGCAGTATTTGGTTGGTTGTACGGTGCCACGTGGCCCAGTCACGGGCTGCCACGTGGCACCATGTTATTGGTTGCTTGTATAAAACTTTATTGGAGTCCACCGGGTTCGACCCCATGACCTCCACCCACGAATACAACCTTTGCAAAGTTTGCATTGCCAATGCGCCACACCATAATCCTTGTTATATATATGGTTTCATATTTATTTAAGTTTGATTTGTTATGTATTGGCGCGGGGGTCTGGGCTGGGGCTTAGCCCCAGCCCCCAGTCGCATACATTATAACGATATGACCATATGTATTACCATATGTGCGAGCGCGGGTATGCGTTTTGGTTTGAATTCGGTTCAACGGTTATACAAATGACCCGCCACTTGTTCTTTAATCATTGGCTTGTGGAAACGAGGGCCTATGCTTTCACTTGCGCACGGTCATATGGGTCATACGACCATAGCCCTGGCGGTTAGGGGCTAGGTGCACCCGTAATCGTCCTACAATTTGCACGGTTTGCATGGTTGCATCTGGTGCTAAGTTTTAACGCTTAAATATGCGTGTGGGCTAGGTTGAGCCAACAGGGGTGCGATTTGTAGATGCAGAGACAACAAGTTTGAAGGGGGGCTTCTAGGAAGCCTATCTTCTTCAATTTTTGGCCAAACGAGGTGCCGAAAAAGCCCAGCTAGGGGTTTTTGGACGTTCTGAATCCTTTGGAGCAGTCTATTTGGAATTTTGAGCATTGTAAAACACATTTTTTATCACTTTGAGAAAATAATACAAATGATCCATTGGAAGCTGGACCAGGAGATGTAGCCCAAGAGAGGGGTGAACTCCTTTATCATTTATTGTGTTATGTGTTTTTTGTTCACAGTTATTGCTGTTGTTTATATGCATCTTGAATGAGTAAATTCTATTAAAGTTGTGTTGCAAAGTTGATCCATTTGCATTTTAACACATAAATTTTACTTGCAAATATTTTCAAGAATACAAGTCTTCTTCATTTTTAGATCAAGTTGGTATC
>ML786903.1:488402-532095 GCA_009831015.1 Picea engelmannii | reverse complement strand
TTTGGGATGAGCATTTACACTACATTCAACATGCTTACAATCGAGCTAAGCACTCTTCAACTCAAACGTCGCCATTTGAAGCATGTTTTGGCTATTTGCCTAAATCTCCTTTAGATTTTATCTTTGGGAAGGATATTGCTATTAATGGTCAATATGACATTGATAGGGCATAAAAGTTCATTGAACAAATTCAGTCGATACATCAAATAGTGCAAGAGCAGTTGGAAAAGAGTCAAGCCAAGTACAAGATGAGACATGACAAACATCGTGTTGATCACAGTTTCCAAGTTGGAGATGAAGTTTGGGTTTACATCAGTAAGGAGAGGCTTAAAGGAGAAGGTAAAAAATTGAAACCAATTCGATATGGTCCTTTCAAGATTATTGACAAGATTGGTAACAATGTCTTTCGTTTAGATTTGCCTCCTTATATGCAAATGTATGCAGTTGTTAATGTTGAGAATTTGAAATTGTATGAGCCTCCTTTGATTGATGATCAAGGAGAGCATGTTCAGATTCCTTCTATAGATGATTTTTACCCAGAATATCTTACAGAATTGCATGAAGACACAATCCTTGACAGGAGAATGCGAACTTCAAAACGAGGAAATGTGGAGTATCTTCGAGTTGGTCTTAAAGGTACAAATCCAAGCAAAGCCAAGTGGATTAAGGTTGAAAAGGTAAGGGAGCTATACCCTCATCTTCAGATAGACTGAAAATAGTCTTTTGGAGGTCCAAAAGATTTCCAATGGGGAGGTGTGATCCAAGGCATCAAATTTTGCTCAAAAATTAAAAGTGCTCAGAATCACTTCAAATCAAACAGGAGCGTAGGCCTCGTCGTTACGAACCCAACGTAACTCGTTTTGGTTCAAACAGACGTCGGGAGCGAGAGATATCGCGTTTTGTTCAAAATGACAAACAGGCAAAAAAAGGGATGTTGACTGTACAATCCGTACAGTCCATACGGCTGCTGATGTGGCAGGGATGAGTGGCAGCCAGTTGGTAGATATGGAAGAATGACATTGTGACATGTGGCAGTGTTTGGTTGGTTGTACGGTGCCACGTGGTCCAGTCATGGGCTGCCACGTGGCACCATGTTATTGGTTGCTTGTATAAAACTTTATTGGAGTCCACCGGGTTCGACCCCGTGACCTCCACCCACGAATACAACCTTTGCAAAGTTTGCATTGCCAACGCGCCACACCATAATCCTTATTATATATATGGTTTCATATTTATTTAAGTTTGATTTGTTATGTATTGGTGCGGGGGTCCGGGCTGGGGCTTAGCCCCAGCCCCCGGTCGCATACATTATAACGATATGACCATATGTATTACCATATGTGCACGTGCGGGTTTGCGTTTTGGTTTGAATTCGGTTCAACGGTTATACAAACGACCCGCCACTTGTTCTTTAACCATTGGCTTGTGGAAACGTGGGCCTATGTTTGCCCTTGCACACGGTCATATGGGTCATACGACCATAGCCCTGGCGGTTAGGGGCTAGGTGCGCCCATAACCGTCCTACAGTTTGCACGGTTTGCGCGGTTGCATCCGGTGCTAAGTTTTAACGCTTAAATATGTGTGTGGGCTAGGTTGAGCCAACAAGGGTGCGATTTGTAGATGCAAAGACAACAAGTTTGAAGGGGGACTTCCAGGAAGCCTATCTTCTTCAATTTTTGGCCAAACGAGGTGCCGAAAAAGCCCAGCTAGGGGTTTTTGGACGTTCTGAAGCCATTGGAGCAATCTATTTGGAATTTTGAGCATTGTAAAACACATTTTTGAGCACTTTGAACAAATAATACAAATGATCCATTGTAAGCTGGACCAGGAGATGTAGCCTAAGAGAGGGGTGAACTCCTTTATCATTTGTTGTGTTATGTGTTTTCTGTTCACTGTTATTATTGATGTTTATATGAATCTTGAATGAGTAAATTCTATTAAAGTTGTGTTGCAAAGTTGATCCATTTGCATTTTAACACATAAATTTTACTTGCAAATATTTTCAAGAATACAAGTCTTCTTCATTTTTAGATCAGGGAGGGAGGGACAAAATTATGCCAAGTTACACTTCTAGGAAAGTGTTCAATCCATCTCAGAAAGGGATCGTGAAAAATCAAAGGCTCAAAATACTGACTCAAAGAGTCTGAAGGTTGGCTACCTTGGACCTCATCACATCCCGAGGTCTGGGAAGGGACTAACAAGAATCTAGAAAATGATTGGCAATTTTTTAAGGGAAAGTTGAAAGACTGCGATAACAAACTTCTTCTTAAGGTATTCAACCTACCCTTGAATTCTAAAAGAAGGATATGTCCTAGAGAAAACTCAAGACAAGGGACATGTTTCCCAACTACACCCTTAGTGACATAGCGAGGTAAAGTAGTCGAAGGGAGATGGAAAACCTTGTCACAAGCACCCTGCTTTAGGCAAGCATTGTCCTTGCCTTTATCAAGATCTGAACACAATGGTGGTTGATAATATTATTCATAGAATATATCCAAGTGCTTAAAGGAATAATCATCAAAATCCTCAAGGTATGATAAAAAATCATAAGGAGAACATAGAACTAGGTCACCCTTGGAGATGTTTGTAACTATATCATTTCCTTGTTGCCAAATGTAAGAATTAGTAGTAACCGAATATGATAGTTGTAAAGAAAACATTTGGAAATGATCCTCAATGTCGTAAATAGGATCCCCATCATAACCAATTACATCCCATTTATGTCTCCCAACATGTATGAACTCGTCAATATTATTAACCATGTCATTTCTTACATCATAACATGAAGGGATTAAAGCATCCAAGGGCTCCTCTAACACTTATTTGCTTTCCAAATCACAAAATAAGGCATCATCAAAATCTTGGAAAGGGAAACAAATTACCGTATTCACTTTTTCATGTGTAGGAGTGTCAAAGGCTCGGATGACTTCATCAAGTGGAAGAGCAGGTATCAGTGCCTCGTCCTCATTATCCTCAGTAGAATCATGAGTAAATTCTTACTCTTCCTTATGGGATTGGAAATCTTCATTAAGATCCCTCTCCTCAACCTCTTGTTGGTCGATGACTTGTTCCCTTATTTCCTAGAATTTACTAACAAAGATTTCAAGGGAAACTAATCTCTCTAGACTAAGAGTATCTGGGGTATCTTTGGGATCATCAACTTTGATTTATGGAGTAAAGAGGTGTTCTCCCTTGATCAAGGAGATATTTGCCTCAATTTGTATAGACATGTGATAAGCTTATTGGATTGTTCGTGGCCCCTTTTTACTGCGGCGAAACCCTAATTGCACTAAGAGTGCATTAGTATAGAGGTAAACAAGCTACTTCTCTTTAGGATGATGGCTTCTAGAAATTTGTTGTAGCAAATTGTCGAACCTAGTATGGAATTCCTTGACAGTCTCATTCTTAGTTTGTTTCATGTACTCGAGTCTTTTTATTAGCATGTGGATATCTTCTAATTTAATACCCCATTTCTCGAGAAAGGTTTTTTTTAACTGGTCCATAGATGTGATGCTAGCATCAGGGAAATCATCATACCATTTCCTAGCATTTTCATGAATAGTGGCAAGGAAAAGCTTCATTGCCAAATCTTCAGCATCATCACTGATAGGGTGGAGTTGAAAGAAATACCAAAACTTATCCATGTGGTCTTTGGCCCTAACCCCATCATTACCAGTGAATCTAGGGAGCCAATTTTCATACCCCAGAGGCATTTGTCGAGGGTAACCCAGAATTTCACTCATATCTAAGGGTTTAAAATTACCTAGGTCCCATTGAGAAGCCATGGTTGGCTTTTTCATTAGTGGAGTCGCCATGTAATCCTTCTAGGGATCATCAAAGGGAAAAGAGGAATCACCCTCAGTGGAGTCACCAGGTAAGATTTGAAAAGTAAAAGACTTTGAGAAAAAGGCTTACCGAAAAAGTGTCGTTCAAGGAAGATTGACTCAGTGTTCCCCGACAATGGTGCCAAAAATGTTATCCCACAATTTGTACCTGCCCAAATCCCAAGGAAAGTAAGGGAGATTGGCGTAAAAAACATGATATCCTATCACTGTCACCTTAATAGGAAATCCCCACTTTCTAGGGGTAGGCAAGGTCTACCCCAGGGTAGGCATCCCCGGTAACCTAAAGGGATGGAAAATTAGGGTTATGTTCAAGATGTATTCCCCCCTCTCACTGGTTACCAAAATCACTAAATTTGTGTCTTAAAGATGAGGTTAATGAAGTGCTTGATGTACCTTCTCGGAACAAGAAAATATAGCATGCATATACAATAATTCCAAGTAGAAAAATGATAATAAAACTTCAATAGACAATGGACAGTGACAATAAGTGCTAGCTGATATAAAATTGCAGCAGTTAATAAGTTTACAACAACAATTGATAAAATGTAACAACTGCAACAAATACTCAGAAAATCTTGAAAAGACAATGAAAAGATAAAATTGACTAAGTAGTATGATAATAACTTGTCATAAGCAATTTATGAAGTGGTTGGCTAGCAATTAATGTTGACCATGCAGAAAATTTGTTGCAATTAGATGGTAGTAGAAAAGATTTATAACACCAACAAATAAGTTAATGATCTAGGCTAAACTAGGGTTAGAGATAGTTAGTAAGATCTTAGGAGAAGAGTGTTTGAGTGTTTAATCAATCCTTCAACAAGAGAGAGGAAATAACTAGTGCCTTCAAGGTTTATGGAGTCAATTATATCAACACATTAACTTGGAAAGACAACAATGATTATACTTGTCTAAAAGATAACAAGGTGGAAGCTTGAGAAGTAGTACCTTAAGTTCTCAAGCACCAAGCCTCAAAGAGAAGGTTCAACTAGGGTGTAGGAACTTCTAGGCCCTAGTGATTTCTCCCATCCTTAGACTCTTGAAAAATATTTAATGCAATAAGAACTAGACAAAGCTTCTAAAGTGCTAGCACTTTAGGGCTCTATAAGTTTGTATATACAAGATCTTTTTAAGCAAAACTAGCAAAATAAAGAGCAAGAAAGAAGCACCTTATGTTTCTTGCTCCTAGGGTTTCAAGAAAGAAATTTCATAATCTTACATATGAACAAGTAAACATACCATAGACATTTATCATGAAATGAAAATTGTAGATTTACTTACTTCACCAAGAATAATCAAGCACAAAAGACCTAGATTTGCCAAAATTTCACCAAGAAATGATCCAAAATGCATCCAAAATAGCCTCCAAGCAAGTGTGTCTTGGTAATTTCAGCCAATAACCCGTTTATGGGGAAAATTTCAGTCCTCCCTCTTGTGAGAAGTGAGTTTTGATGTAAAAATGAATGTACTTTATGCTTATTTATATAAAATTTTGACCCTTAATTAATTTTAGGTCAAAATTAAGGCTGACCTGGCCAATTTACAATAAAATCCATTTTTGACATAACAAAAATTAATTGGCACCTAAAGACACCTCCAAGGGTGACACCATGCCCTTCTAGGGTGACGTTGAGGCCCTAAGGTGGAACATTGAACCTAAAAGGTAGGGCGCTTGGCCTCCAGAGGCCCCAAATGAAGCCCACACGTGCCACTAGGCTCATAAATGCCTCCAAAATGAAAACCCTAGCTCTGGATGACGTCCAGGGTCATGATGGTGACGTACGAGGCCTTCAATGGCCAACGCCCATATGAAAGAGCATGATCCCCTCATGCCTAGGTCTGTTAGGGTGCCTCGAAAGGCAACATCCTTCTTTTTCCTAGTGCAAATCTTCAGTTTCTTCTTACCCCTTGATGGGGTTGTAACATCCATCTATGGGCTTTAAGCCCTCATGAAGGTCCGAGCTAATCATTCCCTCATGTGTACCTATCCACTAGGAAAGGTCCTCCAACAATAACAAGTACGCCCTGCAGGGGTTCATAAGTCACAGGGATCATAGCATGTAAATCACATCCAATAATTAAATTACCCAAATATATGCATCAAACTCCCCTTAACCCAGGCAATTGCTCAAAGACGTTATACAATTTGACAAGTTGGGTTTGGAGAAGGTCTCAGAGAGTCATATTGGGCTAACCTCCCTTAAGTTTGGGGTGTTTCCCAGGTGGGAGACAATCCAAGTCATGTAATTGTATGAGGTGGCATGGGGTAAGTGTTTGGGCATGGGGTGGAGTAATAACAAGGAGATGTAAGTCTTACCCGTGGGTGGACTTGTAGAGGGCGAGTTACACCTTGTCATAAATGCAATTGTTTCCTATCCCATTCATTTCATTTTATTTTTAGCTTTAGTTCTTTTGATATTTTTCTTTTGTGCTTCAACGAAAAATTTGAGGGTCACTGTCTTGGCTTGATGACCAGAGGTGACATTGTTATCCACAAACATTTCACGGAAATGAGAAGGCTATCTTGTGATGAGACTCCCTTTCTCTTGGCTATGACACCAAGAGCCACTACCCTAGTTTGGTGACCAGATAAGTGGTAGTGGCATACCGCTACATTCCCATGGTCATAATAGGTCGGCCTGTGATGAGACCTCCTATCCATCAACTAGTACCTTGAGTGTTTATGTATCTTAAGGGTTCCCTTTTGTTACTGAGAAGCTTTTCATTGCTTTATAGAGAATCCCTGGGTGAATCATCTCAAAGGTTTCAACATTTTCTTTTAGCTCTTGCCAACTACTTTTAGCCTCTGGGCCTTTAGCCCCTTCTTCCCACAAGGCAAGGTACAACCTTTCCTAGCGTGGCCAATCCCAATGCCCAAACAAGGATAAGGGAGATAGAAGGAGTAAATATGGAAAGTGGTAAGTATGGAGGGAACAAACAATCAATTTTCACAGACCCACCCAGTGGAAATCCATCCTAAAGGGAAACCAACTTACTCGGGCACCGTGTTACCCTTCCAGGTATAAACGAGGCAAAGAGCATAATTTCCAAGCAAAAATCATGAAACAAAGAAGGATTCGATAAAACATATTCAAGTGCTTAAAAAATCAAAGTGATACAAACCATGATACCCAGACTCATTACCTCATGGGGCAAGGCTCATCGCTACTCCGAGACCATGCTGGTGGGTATGGATACTACTGTGGATGATGAATAGACTACACTGATGAAAAGAGGGGCCCTCCGGGGCCATGCTCAAGTCGTCTGCCTCTCGATACTCCATGTATAGGACTTGTGGGCCTCGAGACATGATCTCCTTAGTTATCCCTAGGGTAGGGGATAACATCTGGCTCCAACTTGGGGACATGTGCTTACCATAGAGCACATGAGAAACTTAACATCTCTGGTATGACCTGTGCCTACTAAATCTCAACAAAAGGTATGAGTAATCCTTAGGGTGGTGATATCACCTCTTGTTCATATATGATATAACAATATAAAGAGCATCTTTAGTCTATCATATGATTATGAGCATACATATATACATAATGAATCAGGACAAATGAAAATGCAACTACAATTATACTAATATGAAATGCAATGGTATGTACAATGAATGCAAAGGCCTACCTACCTCTACTTACTTGTTGGTTGAATGCTAGGTGTAGTCATATAACTAGTCAAACCATCCTAGCAGTATCTCATAATACCTACCTCTATGCTTCATCATAAACCAAAACAATGACAAGTTAAGCACACAAATAACATGAGTTAGAGCATGTATCATATCATTGGAAATCGTAAAGTCTAGCTCATGGAGGTGGGAGGGAGGGATAAAATTGTGCCAAGTTACACTTCTAGGAAAGTGCTCAATCCAACTCAGAAAGGGATCATGAAAAATCAAAGGCTCAAAATACTGACTCAAAGAGTTTGAAGGTTGGCTACCTTGGACGTCATAACATCTTGAGGTTTGGGAAGGGACTAGCAAGAATCTAGAGAATGATTGGAATTTTTTTAAGGGAAAGCTGAAAGACTGAGATAAAAAACTTATTTTTAAGGTATTCAACCTACCCTTGAATTCTAAAAGAAGGCTCTGCCCTAGAGAAAACTCAAGACAAGGGACATGTTTCCCAAGTACACCTTTAGTGACATAGCGAGGTAGAGTATTCGAAGGGAGCTGGAAAAACTTATCACAAGTACCATGCTTTAGGCAAGAAAGGTCCTCACCTTTATGAAGATCTGAGCACAATGGTGGTTGATAATATTCTCCATAGAATAGATCCAAGTGACCAAATGAATACTCATCAAAATCCTAAAGGTATGACCGGAAATCATCAGGAGAACACAGAACTAGGTCACCCTTGGAGATGTCTGTAACTATATCATTTCCTTGTTGCCAAATGTCAGAATTAGTAGTAGCCTGATATGATAGCCGTAAAGGAAACATTTGGAAATGATCCTCAATGTCCTAAATAGGATCCCCATCATAACCAATTACATCCCATTTACGTCTCCCAACATGTATGAACTCATCGATATTATTAACCATGTCATTTCCTTCATCGTAACATGAAGGGATTAAAGCATCCAAGGGCTCCTCTAACACTTCTTTCCTTTCCAAATCGCAAAATAAGGCATCATCAAAATCTTGGAAAGGGAAACAACTTACCATATTCACTTCTTCATGTGCATGAGCGTCAAAGGCTAGAATGACTTCATCAAATGGAAGAGCAGGTATTAGTGCCTCATCCTCATTATCCTCGGTAGAAGCATGAGTAAATTCATGCTCTTCCTCATGGGATTGGAAATCTTCATTAAGATTCCTCTCCTCAACCTCTTGTTGGTTGATGACTTGTTCCCTTCTTTCCTGGAATTTACTAACAAAGATTTCAAGGGAAACTAATTTCTCTAGACTAAGAGTATCTGGGGTATCTTTGGGCTCATCAACTCTGATTTCTAGAGTAAAGAGGTGTTCTCCCTTGAACAAGGAGATAATTTCCTCGATTTGTATAGACATGTGATAAGCTTATTGGATTTTTATTGGCCCCTTTTTACTGAGGAGAAGCCCTAATTGCACTAAGAGTGCATTGGTATAGAGGTAAACGAGGTACTTGTCTTCAAGATGATGGCTTCTAGGAATTTGTTGTAGCAAATTCTCGAACCTATTATGGAATTCCTTGACGGTATCATTCTTAGTTTGTTTTATGTACTCAAGTATTTTTATTAGCATGTGGATATCTTCTTATTTAATACCCCATTTCTCGAGAAAGGTTTTTTCTAACTATTCCATACATGTGATGCTAGGATCAGGGAGATCATCATACCATTTCCCGGCATTGCCATGAAGAGTGGTAGAGAAAAGATTCATTGCCAAATCTTCAACATCATCATTGATAGGGTGGAGTTGAACTAAAGCCCAAAAATTATCTATGTGATCTTCAGCCCTGGCCCAATTATAACTAGTGAATCTAGGGAGCCAATTTTCATACCTCGGAGGCATTTGTCGAGGGTAACCCGAAATTTCACTCATATCTAAGGGTTTAAAATTATCTAGGTCCCATTGAGAAGCCATGGTTTCCTTTGTCATTAGTGGAGTCACCAGATAATCCTTCTAGGGGTCATCAAAGGGAAAAGAGGGAATCACCCTCAATGGAGTCGCCAGGTAAGCTTTGAAAAGTGAAAGGCTTTGAGAAAAAGGCTTACCGAAAAAGTGTCGTTCAAGGAATATTGACTCAGCGTTCCTTGACAATGACGCCAAAAATGTTATCGCACAATTTGTACCTACCCAAAGCCCAAGGCAGGTAAGGGATATTGGCGTAACAAACAAGATATCTATCACTGCCACCTTAATAGGAAATCCCCACTTTCTAGGGGTAGGCAAGGTCTACCCCAGGGGAGGCATCCCCGGTAACCTAAAGGGATGGAAAATTAGGGTTATGTTGAAGATGTATTCTCCCCTCTCACTGGTTACCAAAATCACTAAATCTGTGTCTTAAAGATGAGGTTAATGAAGTTCTTGATGTACCTGCTCGGAACAAAAAAATATAGCATGCATTTACAATAATTCCAAGTACAAAAATGATAATAACACTTCAATAGACAATGGATAGTGACAATGAGTGCTAGCTGATATAAAATTGCAGCATTTAATAAGTTTACAACAACAATTGATAAAATGTAACAACTGGAACAAATACTGTTCATAATAGCTTGAAAAGACAATGAAAAGATAACATTGTCTAAGTAGTATGATAATAACTTGTCATAAGCAATTTCTAAAGTGGTTGGCTAGCAATTAATGTTGAGTATGCAGAAAATTTGCTGCAATTAGATGGTTGTAGCAAACATTTATATCAACAATAAATAAGTTAGTGATCTAGGTTAAACTAGGGTTAGATATAGTTAGTAAAAGCTTAGGAGAAGAGTGTTTGAGTGTTTAATCAATCCTTCAACAAGAGAGAGACAAGAACTAGTGCCTTCAGGGTTTATGGAGTCAATTATATCATCACATTAACTTGGAGAGACAACAATGATTATACTTGTCTAAAAGATAACAAGGTGGAAGATTGAGAAGTAGTACCTTAAGTTCTCAAGCACCAAGCCTCAAAGAGAAAGTTTAACTAGGGCGTAGGCACTTCTAGGTCCTAGTGATTTGTCTTATCCTTAGACTCTTGAAAAATATTTAATGCAATAAGAATTAGACAAAGCTTCTAACTTGCTAGCACTTTAGGGCTGTAGAAGTTTGTCTAGACAAGATCGTCTTAAACAAAACTAGGAAAATAAAGAGCAAGAAAGAAGCACCTTATGTTTCTTACTCCTAGGGTTTCAAGCAAGCAATTTCAGAATCTTACATATGAACAAGTAAACATACCATATAAATTTATCATGAAATGAAAATTGCAGATTTACTTATTTCACCAAGAATAATCAAGCACAAAACCCTAGATTTGCCAAAATTTCACCAAGAAATGATCCAAAATGCATCCAAAATAGCCTCCAAGCAAGTGTGTTTTGGTAATTTAAGCCAATAACCCCTTTAGGGAGAACATTTCAGGCCTCCTTGTGAGAGGTGAGTTGTGATGTAAAAATGAATGTACTTTATGCTTATTTAAACAAAAGTTTGACCATTAATTAATTTTAGGTCAAACTTAAGGCCGACCTAACCAATTTACAATAAAATTCAATTTTGACATAGTAAAAATTAATTAGCACTTGAAAACACCTCCAAGGGTGACGTCATGCCCTTCTAGAATGACGTTGAGTCCCTAAGGTGGAACGCTGAGCTTAAAAGGTAGGGTGCTTGGCCTCCAAAGGCCCCAGATGAAGCCCACATGTGCCATTAGGCTCATAAATGCCTCCAAAACGAAAATCCTAGCTCTGGATGACGTCCAGGGTCATGATGGTGACGTCCAAGGCCTTCAAGGTCCAACGTCCATATGGAAGAGAAAGATCCCCTTGGGTCTAGGTCTGTCAGGGTGACTCCAAAGGCAACACCCTTATTTTTCCTGGTGCAAATCTTCAGTTTCTTCTTACCCCTAGCTGGGGTTGCAACATCCATCTATGGGCTTTAAGCCCTCATGAAGGCCTGAGCTAATCATTCCCTCATGTGTACCTGTCCATCGGGCAAGGTCTTGAAACAACAACAAATACGCCCTATAGGGGTTCATAAGTCACATGGATCATAGCATGTAAATCACATCCAATAATTGAATTACACAAACATGTGCATCAAACTCCCCCTAACCCAGACAATTTCTCAAAGACATTATGAAATTTGACAAGTTATGTTTGGAGAATCTCTCAGAGTGTCCTATTGGGCTAACCTCACTTAAGTTGGGGGTGTTTCCCAGGTGGGATCCAATCCAAGTCATGTAAGTGTATGAGGTGGCATGGGGTAAGTGTTTAGGCATAGGGTGTAGTAATAACATGGAAATGTAAGTCTTACCCGTGGGTGCCTTTGTAGAGGGTGAACTACACCTTGTCATAAATGCAATTGTTTCCTAGCCCATTCATTTCCTTTTATTCTTAGCTTTAATTCTTTTGATCTTTTGCTTTTGTGCTTTAAGGGAAAAGTTGAGGGCCATTGTCCTGGCTTGATGACCAAAGGTGACAATGTTATCCACAAACATTTCATGGAAATGAGAAGGTTGGCTTGTGATGAGACCCCCTTTCTCTTGGCTATGCCACCAAGTTCCACTACCTTGGTTTGGTAACCAGATAGGTGGTAGTTTCATACTGCTACATGCCCATGGTCATAATAGCCCAGCTCATGATGAGACCTCCTATCCATCAACTAGTACCTTTAGTGTTTATGTATCTTAAGGGTTCACTTTTCTTACTAAGAAGATTTTCACTTCTCTCTCGGGAATCCCCGGTTGAAGCATCTCAAAGGTTTCAATATTAGCTTTTAACTCTTTCTAGCTACTTTTACCCTCTGGGCCTTTAGCCCCTTCTTCCCATAAGGCAAGGTACAACCCTTCCTAGCGTGGCCAATCCCAATGCTCAAACAAGGATAAGGGAAATTGAATGAGTAAATATAGAAAGTGGTAAGTATGGAGGGAACAAATGATGAATTTTCATAGGCCCACCCAGTGGAAATCCATCCTAAAGGGAAACCAACTTACTAGGGCACCGTGTTACCCTTCCAGGTATAAACGAGGCAAAGAGCATAATTTCCAAGCAAACATCATGAAATGAAGAAGGATTCGATACAACATATTCAAGTGATTCAAAAATCAGAGTGATACATACCATGATACCTAGACTCATTACCTCATGGGGCAAGACTCACCGCTACTCCAGGACCAGGCTGGTGGGGATGGATATTGTTGTTGATGATGAACGGACTGGACTGAAGAAAAGAGGGGCCCTCTGGGGCCATGCTCAAGTCGTCTGCCTCTCGATACTCCATGTCTATGACTCGTGGGCCTCGAGATGTGATCTCCTTGGTTATCGCTAGGGTGGGGGATAACATGCCTACTAACTATGGGATGTGACTTCTCACACTCACCCTCTTACATGCATTCGATGATTAGCTTTGGGCACACTCAATAATAAAATAGAGCTTAATACATAATGATAATAAAATTTAGGAATGTGGGTGAATTAATAGACATGGGTAATTTCCCCCTTGGACCCCTCTTAGACATTGTCCTAGACCCTCCATTCTCTTGTGGATTAATTCATCCCCTATCTCTATCCATGTCCCCTTAGAAGCTCGCATCACAGTTTATTATTAATATTCAAAAATACAATTTACATATTACATCACTTGGTCATAGCCACATATTATATCTACATTAAGCATTAATTAAACTAGGGATTATAGTGGGGATATTATACTTGGGGTCATGCTCTATGATTGTTGTAGACAAAAGAGGTCATCTATAAACAAAATAAATACACATATAAATAAAACCATTGAAACATGGAAATTTTGATTACTTAACATATGTATAGGATTCATCGATTTCTATTTACACACATTGAACATGATTCATATCATATACATATAAAGAAACCTATGGCATCAACAACACCACTTAAGATCTATTTTTGGAGTAGGATGCTTTTGCTAAGTTATCTAATATTGTCTTATCCATCTCATTGTGTCCCTTTCATGGATATAAATTGTGTGCTCTCTAAATGATTTTAATTTAGAAGGAAACTCAATAATTGAATACATGTGATGAATATGAACATTTCACCATGCTTGATTTTTTTTTTATGCTTGTTTTATAAATCTTTTTTATTTCCTATGATTTCTTAATAATATTGATGTAGCATGGAATAATAAGCCATATCTGGAGAAAAAACTAATGTTAAACATATTATAATATTAACATCGAGTAACATTTTAACAAAAACACATTTAAAAAAAATGTTCAAAATACAATAAATAAGCAAGCAATACAATCCAAGGTTCTTGTCATTTCATATCTTAGCGCTTGAAATGCATACAATGTGGTTATAATGATACCTTTTTTTTTTATATAAGTATTCTCACAAGTCACATTTCTACCCAACAATCCAATTTGAATCTTTATAATAATTTGACAAGCAAATTCAAGGAATATGCATGATGGGAATGCCGAGGTAGAGACCTGAAAGTGATAAAACTAACTGTTGATAGGTCTTAGCTTATTTGGATGGGAACAATTATTTGCTTTGTTTATTTTGGCTCACTAATAAGACTGACTATCCTTTTGAGAATCCAAACAAAGTTAGCATTCATCCTTCCAAACCATAGAACAATTAGCTAAATTGAAGTAAATTGGCGTTACATGGGACAAAGGGATGATGTGTGATAGAACTCAAAATAGGCTACAAGCAGTTGAAGCTTGAGAAAAAAATATTCCTACATTTTGATTCAATAATTTAACACATCATCTTGAACACCAACTAGGTTTGAGACCACCACCTCAATGAGGTTGTGTATTTTACCTTGAACTAGGGTCCAAAGAATTAGCAAGGCCTAAGATTTTTTTTTGACCTAATACATATTGGGTCTAACTACATGGGAAAGTGTGGATGCCACTAAATGCATTAGAGCTCCAAGACTCTTAAAACATAATGATTGACTAGTAACTAGAATTGATACACTATGAAGCAATTCAATAGAGAATTAAGTAAAACAAATTTGACTAGATACCTCTGTTTCATGATTTGCTTCAAGTTTCGTATGCAAATCAAAAGAATGGAATAATCTTTTCTTTCATTGAATGGATATGCAAATTGGTCAGTCTAGGATCTATTTTAGCCAGGTTCTTGATAGATGGATCTAAATTGGTTTTAAAAGATACATGTTGTTGATAACATCTACAATGAGTTTAAGATGTGATATGAGATATCTAACAAAGACTACAAACAATCAAAGAAATTTGTATTTAATTGAAAACTTATCCTTGACAAACAACATTATTCATTGCATATTTACTCATTAATATTCAAGTTTGATTTTAGGGGTGTTAGGTTCCAGGAGTTGGTGAGGATTATCTTTGACCACAAAGGAAAACAAGAAATCACATTTGCATGGAGAATTGACATTTCAACCAACAACAAGGTCGAAGGATTAACTTTATTTCAAGGCATTTTCATTCTGTTTAGTAAATGTGTTCGTAGAGTTTTTTTGGTGGGGGGATAATAAATTATTATCCACTAGCTTCATCTTAATTTCCCTCCAAAGAGCCTCAAGTTTTGTTGGCTTCTACAAAGGATTCTTTTAGTTGCTTGAAACTTTGAGGCAATCAAATATTTTCCAATTCTCTATTGGCAAAACAAACTTTCTAATGAACAAGCCAAACATGGGGCATAGTTGGTGGAAGGTGTTTGTAAGGTGAAGGTGAATTATTACATAGGAAATATTCCAGTGGTTCCTTCCATATCTTATAGGCACAAGCCTTAATGAAGCATAAATGTTAGAGATCATAAATGAATGTGGGTTTTGATAGTTTATCTCTAGGAAATTTTAGGATATGTTGGTTTTAAATGTGTATTATGGCTTCATTTTTTATCATCTACAATTGAGGAGGTAACTAATTGATTGGGCCCTATATCTTTACGAGGATCAACAATGATTGGTCCCGATACTCTTGTAATTAGTGACTGTGGTGGTTTCAAGCAACATGCTAGTTATTGTGATACATTGAATATGCTGTATCTCTACTCCTTGGTGTGTTTGGTGTGGGGTGCTTGAATATGTGGTCTTTGTTATTTGGTTCGGTGGATTGATTGTTTGTGGTATTTTCTATTTGGTGCTCGATCCTTGGGTTTGTGTTCATTGTCCCTAGCACATGACTTGGTTTTTCCTTGCCAACAAATGAAGTATTTGTGAGCCACAATATCATTTAGTAATTGGTGATAAGACTAGTTATGATGTTGCATTGGCATTGTAGATGGGTTTGTTATGTGTTGTGTGAACTTGGATATTTGAGGCTTTGGATAAAAATGTGTGAAAAAGAGATAATAAAAGGGAAGTGTAGTGCGATGAAATGGATCCTATGCTAGAATAGGTGGAGGAATGGATTTTCCCAAAATGTTTAGAAGGAAAACAATGTTAGGGACATGTGTGAGGTTGATACAACAAAGAACATTCTAGATCTTCCTAAATAGGAAAAGGAGGTGGATGCCTTCATAGTGGTTGATAAAGGGAAGCAAATGGAACTCAATGTGCAAGTTTAGTCTTTTAAGCTACCGGTAGGATAATATCCCTCCTTGGGCTCCCTCCAAAATTTTTATCAACTCCTTGTATTGAGGATTCTAGTTCATCGGGTGACCCCTCCATTTGTCATCAATACTTGGAATCAAAGGGTAATTAGGTCACATGACACCCCACAAACTTGGAATTGGAATATGACATAGGTGCTCTCAATCTTGTAGCCAACATTAAGAAGGGAAACAATTGGATGATTCTAGATGATAACTTCAGGAGACTTTGCAAGTTGAAGCCTACCTTGGGCATGGAAATTGGTACTTCCTATTCATTTATTTATAGTGTTTTATTGTATAATATTTTTTCTTAATTAGATTGTAAGGTAGTATACCTACTAAACTATAAAAGGTTGGAATAGGGAAGATAGACTCAATAGTTTTTGGACAAAATAGTTTGCATTTTGAACATTTGACCATGACCATCTTTATATATATATATATATATATATATATATATATATATATATATATATATTATTATAATGCTATCCAGTTGAGGGACAACATTTTATAATATAAAATATAACCATTATTGTGGAAAAAAGAATCAACTTTGATTTTAACAAGGAATTCAAATGTATTGAACTAATGATCAATAAAAATTCATTTGCAATTTTATTTTTGTTACACTCTATTTGAACTAGTTCAGATCTTATTACTAGATTGTAGATTTTATTTTGAAATATTTAAAATTGAAATTGCTAAAGTTTGGAAAGAAAAGGAAGGAGGGACATTTGTATAGTTGTAGAAGCTATTCTAAGATGCCACAAGATAGGTGTATTTTATTATTATTATTCACACACACACACACACACACACACACACACACACACACACACACTAGAGAGGAGAGGGGGGGATTCAAGAAGGATAAGAAAGCAAGTATATTCACCCTATAACTAATCAACCATTAATAGGAGGTCACTACATCTATAAAAACCCCCATTTTCATAAAGATCATGGTATATTAGGGATTATACGTTGCAACATACCAGTCCACATACATGCATATACTAGCACTATTTTGTTACCAATTGTTGTTATATGATACCTAAAACTTTCTACCCCTATAATAACATTGTATTGAAATCCATGTCTTCCTTTAAACCACTGAATCTAGGTTTCAATTCTATCCATATCAATAACATAAAAGGTCAGGCATATGATAAATATCATACAAGCACTAGTGAATGAATGTACATATGTATTTATGGCTTTGAAATCAAGATTGTTTTGGGCCTTCCATGATTAGTGATGCTCATCAACCTCTAAGACACCAATTGATGTATCTTCCACTTGAACTGCATATTGCAAGTTCCATGATACATCTTCCATTGAAGGACAACAAGCAATCTCCTTAAGCAAACATTTTGCAGTGATTGCTACCATAATTTCCGAGGAATATTGCACACAAGTTCTTATGATATTATGATCAATGACATTCCTACTGGTATCCTAAAAATGATTAAGTTCATATAGAAAATAAGGCATTATTCAGCCCCTAATAACAATATAAACAAACAATCTACTTGGGATCTCTTGAGTGGCATAGTCCCTGCCTTTTCTATGCTAGAAATGCAATTTGCACGAAACTGTAGCAAGAAAAATTCCAATTATAATGGGAATATATTGGTACCTTTCACATGATAAGACAACAATTTCTCGAGGATATTGCTCGAACCCCTTCAAGGATTCACTTGAAGGAAAAAAACCAACAACATTATGGTCAAACACCAAAAACAAAAGTTGTGTAAAGTTGTGTCATATAACAATTAATGACCACACATATCACCTCCATAACATTTATTAAATTTGACGAGGATGCACTTTGTTTGTTAACAATACCTTTATTATACCTGCTGATAGGCATGGTATATAGTTTTGAGTTAGGCTTGCATTTCTATTAGTTCATGGTTGACCATAAAACATACACCCCTTTATCCAAATTTTAAAAAAATAATTATTATTTTAAATTTTAAATCTCATTTATGTGATATCTTATTGGCCAAAAACTTTGAAGTCTTATTGCTACCTTCACTTCCCCCAATGTAATTGTAATAAATATTTCTTGTTTTTTTTACATATATTGTCAAAAGTTGGGGCCCCATCTTGTTAAATAAATAACCCTTTCTTTTTTGGCATGGATATGCATTTTTTTTTGGTTGTTCTCATTTAATGGGTACCTTTTTCCTAGGTACCTACATTTAATTGTAGGTAGGATTCAAATGGATGACAATTGTACTTTTTCTTTCACAATTATTTGAGTGTTAAAGTTAAAATAAAATAATATAATATTTTGTACAATTCAAAGTTGATGGCATTTGTAATTTTTTTTTCACAATTTTTTTAAGGGTTAAACTTAAATATAAGTTTTATTTTTATATTACAAATTTTGAGTGTTAACCTTAAATATAAGTTTGAGCATTTTACATTGTATAATCTAAATGTTTTATGAAATTGAGTTTTTTTAAGATCATTCAAAATAATGTGAAGGGATATTGGTTATTATACCTGTCGCTTGCGGTGGTATATAGTATTGGATATGCTATTGATCGTCTATTAGCTGGGGTTTGACTAAAATAGTTTTGAACATTTTTAAAGGTATAACATTACAATTTGATTTTTTTAATTATTTTAAAACATTCTTCTAAATTATGATTAGTTGTTCAAATGCATCTCTTATTGCCGCGACTGTGGAAGGATCTTCAACGGCCGCGGAAGGATCTTCAACATGCTTTAATGAGATGAGGCTCAACGTCCTTTAATGAGATGACGCTTGCCTGCCATATTCAACAAATGAATTTGTTATTCATCTTGACACATGCGGTGGATTCAATACAACTATTGTTTTATTTTATTATACCTGCATAGCGACAGGTATACGCTGCCATGCAACCTTGTTTTCAAAGTTACAAATCAATACCTCACTTCTCTTAGTTCACATATATAAAGTATAGGTCAAGATAATAAAATAATAGTTTGAAATGGCTTATTAAATAAAATTATTCATGACTCGGTCCATTCTAAATTGCATTCTTTGACACCCACTCCATCATATTGTTAGTGTACGTGGCAATTTTGATATAGACAACTAAATTCGATATAAAAAACAAATGAGGTTTACCCAACAAGGAGGAAATTATTTTTAATCTTCAAATATAGAAGTTGATGTGAATATAATAAGTATTTTTCAAAGTCAAATAAGTAAGATGATCACCTTTATACATATTCCTTGTGAAATAGATGTGCAAATTTGAATTGGATACGATCCACATTTTCTCATTTTCATTAGAACCTTTATTAACTAATGGGGTGTGTTCAATTTTAGATATTGGTAATTTTGGGTCATGTTCATGTTGTACTATGTTGTCATTGATGTGAAGTATTGTCATAGTATTGTTCTTGTATCATTGATGTATTGACTGTTGGATTATGTTGTCATTGATGTAATTGATATCAAAGGGTTGATGTCAAGTGGTGTCACAATGATGTGTTGATATTAAAGAGAGTTGTATCATTGATGGAATGTCATGGTTGATAGGAAGAACCAAATGGATGAACTCCAAAGTGTTCCCCTTATGGTGAAATCTCTCACGGGAAGACGCTTTGTGAAGTCCAAATGGTTAAGTGGTTTGGTATCCCCAACAATGTAGAGTTTGATTGAGAAATAGTATAATGAAGATCAATGAATTTGAAAGTGAGACTATTCTAGATGGATTGTGCCTGTCATGCCATTTCCAGTGATATGTGGAATGTCACATAACTCCTCATGGTTTGAGAGTTATGGCTATGTGAAGTTGGAGAACCCTCATGAATTATCTAGAAGCCCCTATAAGGTCAAATAAGTCAAATTATTCTAGAAGATCCTAGAATAAGTTGACCAGTCAAAGTGGTTAGTCATGGGTTAAGTTGTTGCAACAAGAAAACAATTAAAAATAAATTAGTTGCAACTAGAAGTGGAGAGTTTACTATTTGTGGATAAAGTGGTTGTAAGTGGACAAAGTGGTTAGAAGTAGGTTAGCCTCAAAAGAAGGAAGTTGGTTAGGAGATAACCTCTAGAGGAAGCTACTTGGAGAAGTATAAATAATAGAGCAAGGGTCTGTTATGTGAAGTATATCTTTTGAGCATATTGAAGATCTATTTTTGGTGAAAGGTTCATTGTAGGTACTCCAGGATGCATCAGAAGTTCCACAAGTCTGAGGTAGCAAGGAAGTTTGAAGGAGAAAGTTTCGGAGGTTCAAAATATCATAGTTTTTTGAAGTTGTACGTGGGCTGCAGTGGGCCAACTCACATACATACACAGACTACAGAAGGCCAGGGGGCATACATACGCTTGTTGAATAAGCACATGTAGCATATATTTGAAAAGGCTAAGAAAAGCTTGAGTAGATGCTAGTGCTAGGTTCCTAAAGTCTGAAGAAAGTTTCCAAGATATCATTCCATAGGTTCAGATTTGCTACATAATTTCGGGTATGGTTATATGTTGCCTTGATGCTAAGATTTACTCATGGTATGGTCAATGCTTGAAGCATTCTTTGTATGGTGTTATGATGTTTGGATATGGTAGATGTTGGCTGGTTGGTTGAGTGGTTTTGCTCTGATATGGTTGAGGGATATTTATGTAGTGTGATGGTGTATGCATGAAGAACATGCATAGGTTGTTGGATGGTATAGATTTGTATGTGGTTGGTGTAGATTTTAACCTTATACAATATTTTACTGCAAATCGATTTTCAATAAAAGAACAGAAAAAATACAATGGCAAATACACACATTACACATAGATTTTTCCCTTGGAAACCCAAATTGGGAAAACAACATATTCTATATTCATTCATAGGGATACATTATTTACAATACAATATACATATAGGAGCCAATGACATCCAAAACCCTAACCTAATGACCTGGATTAGTCAACAACCCTAATTCCTTAACCAGAAATAGAAACCATTGGCAAAAAACCATGTGTCGAAAAGATGCCCAACAATGGACACAAAAATCAAGGTGACACGAATAACAAGGCAAAAATGTGACACGTTTCCTGAGGCAAAAAAAAAAATTCTCCCACATACCCAACATAGTCATGCAAAGAATATAACACATACCCAAAATTCTCCCACTTTTTGTTTTCTTTGCATACAGTGGGTTGCAGGGTTACATAGTCAACAATCTAGGGCAACAATTCTCATGGATCCTCTACACCATGATAACTTCTCTATGCTCACAGATTTTGTTAACGAATCTGCAACATTCTTCAAAGTGTCCACCTTCATCAACAAGACTTTTTTTTCTTCAACCATGTCTCTCACAAAGTGATATTGAATATCAATATGCTTTGTCTTTGAATGATATGTCAGGTTCTTCGCCAGAAAAATTGCACTCTGATTGTCACAATCTATCCTTACAACTTGTTGTACCAACCCAATACCTAAACACAATATTTGTAACCATATTTCTTCCTTACTTGCATGAGTGGCGACCATGCATTCAATTTTTGTAGTTGAAAATGCCACTACAGTCTGTCTTTTTTATCATCTAATTGATTTCTCCTCCAAACATGTTAAACACATACCCACTTGTAGATATACTACGATCCAGATCTCCAACCCAATCTGCATCCACAAAGACATGTATTCCCAACACTCTGTCCAATCTTGGTCTTCCTTGGTAGCACAATCCATAGCTACCAGTGCCACACAAATACTTGAAAACCCTTTTTACTGTTGTCCAATGCCCCTTCCTTGGTTTTGACATATACCTACTCAAAACTCCCACTGCATGTGCAATGTCTGGTCTAGTACAAACCATTGCATACATCAAACTGCCAACTGCACTCACATATGGAACACGAGACATGTCCTCTTCCTCTTCCTATGTCTTGGGACACTGATCCACACATAACTTTGCACCAACATGAATAGGGACCTTGATTGGTTTACATTCTTGCATATTAAACCTCTATAATATTGTCTCGAAATATTTTCTTTGATTTAACCAGAGTTTCCTTTTTTTTCGATCTCTTTTAATTTCCATGCCCAAAATGAAATTTGAAGCACTGAGATCCTTCATGTAAAATTTAGAGGACAACTGAGTTTTCACATCTTGGATAATCTCCATATTGTTTCCTATCAACAACATGTCATCCACATACAAGACAAAGTAAATCAAATGATCGCCAATTAATTTAAAATACACACAATGATCCTCTTTTCTTCTTGTGAAGCCAAGTCCCAACATATAAGTATCAAATTTTTGATACCACTTCCTTGGTGATTGTTTTAAACTATACATGGACCTTTTTCAACTTGCATACCATCTCCTTCTTTCCCTTCACAACACAACCTTTTGGCTACTTCATACATATTTCGTCTTCTAGATCCCCATGTAGGAATGTTGTCTTCACATCCATCTGTTCTACTTCAAAATCAAATGCAACAACAACAAATAACATAAATCTTATATAAGTTAACTTGACAAAATGAGAAAAAATCTTACCAAAATCAATACCCTCAACCTGGGAATAACCCTTTGCTACTAATCGAGATTTGTATTTCTACACTTTTCCTTTTGCATTCAACTTCTTTTTAAATACCCATTTGCTGCCAATGGGATTTCTTCCAGTTGACAACTCCACTAGATCCTAAGCCTCATTCTTATCCAAGGCTGCCATTTCTTCATCCATGGCCTTTTTCCAGAGCTTTCCATCCTCTAAATCCACTGCCTCCCTTTCTGGTATCCTTCTTTCTCGAACCAATCTCCTCAATAGTGGAGCATGAGGATCTTCTTCTCCCGATTCCTATTCTTCTGTAGATTCTGATTCACCATCCTTTAAATCAAACTCTATTTTCTCTGGTTCTTCCTTACTTGTTAGGACTTCATGTTTAACAACATCCTTCATTTCTCTTATACCACATCTTGGATATACACAACCTTCTTAGTTTTTGGGTTCCAAAGCTTATAACCTTTGAGACCATCTTTACACCCAATAAAGATACTTTTTTCAACCTTCTTATCTAGCTTACTCTTGCTTTCCTTTGGGACATGAACATAGGCCTCACAACCAAATACCTTGAGATATGTGAGAGAAGGTTTCTTACCAGTCCATACCTCTTGTGGAGTCTTGTCATCCAACACTGATGAGGGTGATCTATTGACCAAGTAACATGCATAACCCATTGCCTCTTCTCATAATTATTTCCCTAACTTGACATCACTGAGCATGCACCTTGATTTTTCCATCGACATCTTGTTCATCCTTTTTGAAACTCCATTCTGTTGAGGTGTATATGGAGTAGTCTTCTTACTTTCTATACCACACTTCTTACATAATTCTTCAAATTCATTCCCACAGAACTCTATGCCAGTATCTGTCCTCAACACCATAATTATTTTTTCTGTTTGATTCTCAACAAGAGCCTTAAAGTCTTTAAACCTGTCAAAGACTTTAGATTTCTTCATGAGGAAATATATCCAAGTATTCCTCTAGAAGTCATCTATAAATGATACATAGTACACAAATTTTCCCAATGATGGGAACACCACAGGTCCAAACACATCACTGTGAACTAGCTATAAAATTCCTTCTGCTGTTGTTGTACTAGAGGGGAATCTTTCCCAATTCTGCTTCCCATATACACAATGTTCACATAAATAAAAATCCAAAGAGCAGTTAGACATACCTTCAAACATACCTTTACCGTGTAGTAGTCAAAGAACCTTCTCTCTAATATGCCCTAGTCTTTGATTCCACAACATAACCTTTTCTCTAGAGACTGTAGGAGTTCTTTCTTCTTCAAATCCAATATTAGGAACATTGGAACTATTACACACATCACCAATAGTGCTTCCTTGCAGCTTATACAAAGTTCCAAACCAAACTCCCTTCAACAACACCATTGCTCCTCGAACCATCCTGCAGGTTTCCTTTTCAAATATTGTTTTAACCCCTGCATCGTCCATTTTGCTTACAAAAATCAAATTTTTGGCCAAACTTGGGATGTGAAGAACACCAGGTAGTGTTCTAATCCTTCCATCTATGAGCCTCAACTTGAATTTTCCTCATCCTATGATTCTGGTTGTTGAATAATCACCTAGGAAAACATTACCTCCAATATACCTTTCATATTCACAGAACCATTCCATGTGGAAAGTCATATGAAAGGATGCACTTGAGTCAACCAACCATGCCTCATGATATACATGTGCTCTTGAAGAATCCAAGTACACATCCCCTCCTTATTCCTTGGAGGTCTTTTATTCTGTAGAAGGAGCTTCTTCAAATCCCTTCTTTTTTTCAATTATGGATCTACACTACTTCTTGTAGTTCCCTTCTTTTCCACATCTCCAACATACCTTTACAAACTTTTCAGGAGATTTACATATACCCTTAGACATAGATATCCCACTTGAGGACTTAGATCTATTTCTTTCTTGGGAGCATCCTCTTGCAAATAATTCATCTGTGCTATGTCCTTCCATGTTCTTCCGTCTCATCTCCTTCGACAACAAGGATGAGACCACTTCATCAAACATCAAGGCAATTGTATTACTACCTATGGACACAACCAGACTATACCACGAGTTTGGTAAAGAGCATAGTAAATTGATACACTTATCTTCATTTGAAATTTTAATCTCAACAGATACTTAATGACTTACCACAATATCTAAGGCGCTCAAATGCTTTGCCACCGAGTCTCCATATCTCATCCTTAGGTTATACAAATTCTTTCTCAGGAAAAGTTTATTTACTAGGGACTTAGACTGATACAAATTCCCCAACTTATCCCATAAATATTTGGTTGTAGCTTCCTCTGACACATTCAGTAATACTAAATATGAGAGGCACAGTCAGATTGTGCTCTTCTCCTTCCTATCCAACTTTTTCCAGTCATATGATGAAGTTCACGTAGGTGCAATACCTAGATCCACCGCGATCCACTGATCTCTATCCACCAATAGATCTTCCATCTTGAGCTTCCACAACTCAAAAATTTTCCCATTAAACTTCTCGATCTCCATTTTCAAACTGATCACCATTTCTTTTCACACGAAAAATCAATATCATAGATCTCCCACTGTAACGAGGCTTATCATAGTCTCGAGCCAAATCCTTGACCACAAAGGCATCCCCCTTAAGCAAACAAAGCTTTGATACCAAATGTAGATTTTAAACTTATACAATATTTTACTGCAAATAGATTTTCAATAAAAGAAGAGAAAATATACAATGACAATTACACACATTACACAAAGATTTTTCCTCTAGAAACCCAAACTGGGAAAACCAACACATTCTATATTCATTCATAGTGATACATTGTTTACACTACAATATACATATAGGAGCCAACGACATCCAAAACCCTAACCCAATGACCTGGATTAGTCAACAACTCTAATTCCTTAACCTAAAATAGAAAACCATTGGCAAAAACCATGTGTCGAAAAATCACCCAATAATGGACATGAAAATCGAGGCGACACGAAAAACAAGGCAAAAATGCGACATGTTTCCTGAGGAAAAAAAAATAAATCTCCCACATACCCAACATAGTCATGCAAAGAATATAACACATACCTAACAGTTGGGATGGTACAGGTTGGGCAGTGCCACACTGGTTGCAGTGACATGTTACAAGTGGATGTGATAGAGGCAAAAAGGGTACGAAGGGCCAAAAGTTTGAAGTTTCAGAAACCCTTTTTTTCTGAAGGTGTACGTAGGATGACAGTGGAGAAAGTCGCATACGTACATGTGCTACAATATATACAGATCATGTACATACACATATTGCAATATAGACATGTCACGTACCTGTTGACAGATTATTTTTGTCTACAAGTTGGGTCTTGTACTTGAGGGTTGGATTCCTCAAATCTCGGTTGGTGCTGAGATACGCAGGTTGGGTCTTGCATTGAGATTTGGTGCTCTTTTTTAGTTGTTGGTGATAAACCCCATGGATTTTAGTCTCTTGTAACATGTAATACAAAAGAAATTTACACATATATCTGGTGTTATTTGTGTTCATTATGGTGATGGTTTAATGTTCTCTATTATTCATGAATGTTGATATATGAAAGTAATTAATTGAGAATGATTGATAATGTTTGAAGGTGTTTCTAAATAAAGTTCTGTAAGAAGGGTAAAAATAGCCTCACACTGATTCACCCCCCTCTCAGTGTGGTCACTGTGTCCAACAATTAGTATCACAACAGACCTTCATCATAAGCCTTACAAGCTTGAAGGATATTGTGGACACACAAATGGATGAACATGCAAATGAATTTACCCTCTTTGTTGAGACATATTACTCATCATGGAGAATATAAATGAAAGGGTATTTGAAGGAAAAAGGAGCAGGTGTTTGGAACATAGTTTTTGGTGGGTCAGTTCCCTCAAAGAATCAGTCAAAATCTATAGCCCAAAAAGAAGAAAAGAAGAACAATGCAATGGCTCTCAAGACCTTCAATGGAATCTTAGATTATGTCAAAGGAAGCATAAGAAAACATTCCTTCGCCAAGGGCCTATGGCTGAAGCTAGAGAAGGAATATCAAGACAAAAGACAAGACACATAAGACAATTCCATCAAGGACAATGAAGGTAAAGACTCCAAAATCTTCTGATTACAATAATTCTAAATGTGATAATGTTGAATGTTCTCATGTAAATGAAGAAGAAGATCTAGAAGTGATTTGTGTAGAATCAACCAGTAGTTAGTTATCTTATAGATGATGAAGAATATTTGTTGAAGCTTAAAGATAATGTCATAGATGCTTTAGAAGAAGTTAGCAATGAACCATAATAGGATTCAAATGCTTTTATGGATCTTGAAAAATTCACTAAGGAATCCCTATAAAAGTACCAAAGGCCTATCATGACACTAAAAGAAATTCTCAAGAAACAAGAAGAAAGTGAAACTAAGCAAAGGATCCAATTCAAAGAAAAAGAAGAAGAAATCAAGAGACCGAAGGATGAAATAATTAGTCAAGCAAAAGAAAAGAAGAAGGTAGATGATGAGATTAGAAAAAGCCTTGAAGTCAATGTCAATATGAAGACCCAAATTGAAGAAACCAATAGGATAGAGGAACTATTGAAGAATCAGGTAAATGAAAAAGAAGAATCGTGTAATAAGATGGAAGCAGAAGTTCCTAATCTCAAAAGGAAGGTAGGGAAGTCAAACACTCATATCAAGTTCGTGAACAACTCAACAATCTTGGATTGTTAAAGATCACAAAATGATTAATCAGGTCTTAGGTACAACAAGGAAGCAACAAACTTTGAAGCTAACACTTCTAAGAAACATGAGGTAAGTCCTTCATTCTCAAAAGGTGGAAGCAAAGCTACAAGTCAAACACCTACACAAAGCAAGGAAGCCTTCATAAGAACAGAGCAAGGAAGACACCAAGAAGGAATCTCTACACCTCAAAGAAAATTTAGAAGAGAGACACCTTCAAGGTGGACACCAAGGCAAAGGTATGAAAATGTTTTTCATGGTCACTACTTCTCATGTAATGAATATGGTCATAAATCTTCGGATTGCAGACAGTGTGCAAGGAAATATGTTGGAAGATTTCATAACATATTAAGATGGCGGGGATGTAATCAAGTGGGACACTTTGTTGCTCATTGTTACACCATGAGATGTTATAACTGTATTGGGTTTGGCCACAAATCTCAGGATTGCTGGAATTCAAGGAGACAATCAATGAGGAGTGCTTCACATAGCATGGAAAGAAGAGCACATGTAACTTGGAAGGAAGACAATGTTGAAAGGATGAAAGCTCGGAAAATCAATGTTGAGAAACCATGACACTTTTTGAAGTGGATGAAGAAGACTGAACAACAAGACATGAATGAAGGTACAAAGAATGAGGAAAGCCTTACATTTTCTGAGGCATACGTGAGCTCCTGTGGGAACAATTACATATATACACAGTCTATCGAAAGAAAAGTCACGCACATACATGAGTTGTATGCGGTGAAGTCGCATACATGAGGGAAAATACTTGAAAATGAGGCATACAGATGAGTTGCAACATAGTTTGATGGTACAACATAGTTTATGAAGGGTCTGAGATGATACGCTTTGGGTTTTCATGTTTGTATGTGTGTTTAATGAATGCATGGTGATAATCTTTGGTTGAGTTTTGGAGCATATGCTTGATGCCTAACTTGGATGCATGGTACTAACCCTAGAGTGTGGATTGGATCAAGTCCTACAGCTGGGTGCGCAGGAAGGGGAGAGATAGAGAGAAGAAGAAAGAAGATCTGCTAGCTAAGAGTGCAGACAAGAACTGTATGCTTCATATTAATATATTATAAAGCATAGTTCTGTGGACATAGCCCTAGAGAGAGGGTGAAACATGTACATTTTGTGTTGTGTGTGATTGATGCTCTGTTATGTGTCATTTGGTATACCGTTATTGCATTATTGTGTTAGATCTTATAGATAGTTTTGTGGAGTAGATCTGAACTGGTAAATGATATATAATTGCTGTATTGATTTTGTATTGGATCCACTTGATATCCCCTTGGTTGTAGACATCTCTATCCTGCAACCCCCCCATAGCTACTTCGGGTGAGACTGCATCTGCTTCACAGGTGTTGCCGAAAGGGCCAATAGTTAGGGCTTGTTGGTGCGCTCTTGGAGTTGAACCTCGGGTCTGCCCCTGTGCCAACAAATGGTTCTGTTGCCGGGACAAGAATCTTCATGAGGGAATGTCAAGGTGGTTTCCATCGAAGACAAAGATTCAAAAGTGGATAGAAGACCAAGAAATGGACTTCACTGAAGCCCAAAACAAGAACCCTAATCTTAGTACAGAGGATTGGTTGGAGAGATATATCTTTACCGATATACACAAAATTTTCTTTGGAGGAATCAATCATGAGCTATATGAGTGGCTAGCTAGGTTAGGAGATACCCAATTTGAGATGAGATCTAGGCCACCTGTGGTTTGGACGTCGACGTTGATCAAGAAGGTCAAGAGAGTTGATAACACCATGTTAAGAGCAATAGATCACAGGTTTGATAGTACCATTGGAGGGTATATCACTGAGTTTGATGTTGACAAAGTAGAGTCATATAGCCAAGTTGAGAGATATTTATTTAAGGGACCCAGAGGATTTTTTTTACATTTTCTGAAGTTGAGGATCAAGATGCTATTGCATGAGAAGAAAATCTTTAAGATACAATAGCTAGATGGATCCGAAAAGGCTAATGTTCAAGAATTCAAACATCGATAGCGATACAGAGGCTGGGCATACGTGCAATGGGAGAGTGTTCAAAGAAGTTCATCTTGTGAACCTGTTTAAGAAGAACTACGAGGATGAGGGTTTCTACAGTGGAGAAGAGGCAGATTTGACAGACGAGGAGCATTCAGAATCCACTAGGATAGAGGAACCTCTTCGAGAAGAGCCAAAAGCTTCAAGAACTGTGTCGACTATCGAAGTAAGTACCAATACTCTTCCTATTGTTTCAACATTCTTAAGTAACCGGAGTAACCTAAGTCATCATAGTACTTTCACTAGTAGTCCATCACATACCCAGTATGGAAACCTAGGAAGATCTATGGTAGACGAGATGAGGTTACCCACCTTTAGAGGAGATGGATTTGAGGACCTTGAACAACACTGGTTTCTCTACGAAGCTGTCTGGAGTATTAAGAATATCACCAACGACGCTGTCAAATGAGCTCAGTTCAGTAATACCCTAAGAGATCACACACTGAGCCGGTATATGAAATTTGTCCAAGGAGCTACACCTAAACCATTGAATGCCATTAAGACTTCGCTAATTGTTGAGTTCAAGAAACCTAAGTCTGAATCACAGTGCATTAGAGAACTGAAAGAAATCAAGCAGAGAATAGCTGAACCAGTATGGGAGTTCGATCAAAGATTCAAGACCTTGACAGGCCATCTGAGTTTTCAAATCCCAAATGAGCAGAACAAGGAATGGTTCATTGCTGCCCTCTTACCACATATCAGAGCTCCTCTGATGCAACAAAAGATTGCTTTGCAGGTTGAGGCGCTAGAGATTGCCATGAAGCTAGAATCGACCCCTATGGGAGAATCCAGCTCAGGTATGAGTCAAATCTTGAGTCAGTTAACCAATTTGTCTCTACAGGTCGAAGATATGAAGAAAGACAAGGGAAAAGACAAAAGAGAAGACATATGGTGTGTTAGATGCAGGTCAGAAGGCCATGACAAGGAACACTGTCCCCTATTCCATGAATACTTGGCCTCTGAAGCTCTGAGCCCCTTGAAACAAGTTACCCTACCCTGGTTCAAGGTATGCAGAAACAAACATCGCCTTGGTGAGTGCTACTACATGCAAAAATATGTTCAGACACCCACAAATATGTATTGCACATTCTGTAAGTCGGTGGGGCATGATGATCAGGATTGTAGGGCTTATGACCTCATGCATGAAAGGTCCAGAGACATACAAGATTCAAGGCGAAGTATAGCAAGAAGGAAGCATTATGTAGTATAATTCCCCAGGAAGAGGAAACTTCAACCCTCATGGTGGATTTAGAGGAAGAGGAGGAGGAGGAGGTATTGGTCGAGGACAAGGATAGATCATCTGTTATAACTGCGCATAGCCAGGACACTTGGAAAGGGATTATCAGAACCCTTGTACCACTTGTAAATATTGCAACTCATTTGAACATGTCAAAGAAGTCTGTCTTGCGATGTTAGCCAAGATTCAGGAGAAACGAGGAGGAAACCAACAAATACAACTAATCAAAGTAGAACCTCGCGGAGAAGATCCCATAGTCACTATTATCACTAAAGGAGGTGCTATTACAGGAGACGATAGAATGACCCAAGGAAAGACTACAGAAGAATCAAGAATTAGGAAAACTGCAGAGAAGACACAAAATTTTGATGCAAAGAAAGAAAGACAAATGTTCAAGGAGGCAAGAAGAGAATTCAGGGGAGACTAAGGCTCTTCATCGAAGAAACAACCAGAAGTAAGAGAATGTGGAATGCCTCTGGCATTCGATCAGTCTGCTTCACCCGGAGATGGAAAAGAGGCGAGTAAACTTGTCAGTTTCTTGTATACATTTATAGAGCTGATTAAAAATGAGAAAGCTACACAAGAACTGTAAAATTTGGTCAGACAGTATGAGATAGGAAGGGTAGATCCTTTACTGAATAAAGAAGTACATCAACTATCCAAGAAGAGAAGGACGAATAAGGAACTACACATGAATGCTCAGATTGGAGAATATGATATAGACTATGTGGTCCTCAACTTAGGGTCGGAGGTCAATGTCATGACGAAGCAAACCTGGGCACTGATGGGAAAAAATAAGTTTATCTATTCTTCTATCAGGCTTAAGATGGCTAATCAACAGGCAGTAAGCCCCTTCAGAAGATTGGAACATGTCCTTGTGGACATCGACGGAGTAAGGACTTTTGCAGACTTTGAGGTGATTGAGATAGTTGATGATAGTTGTCCCTACCTTGCGTTGTTAGGAATTGATTGGGCCTTCAATAATTCCATTGTGGTTGATTTAAATAAAAGGCGAATGACGTTTGAAGGAGATAGACTTAGGGTCATTACACCGTTAGATCCCGATGAAGGTCCACGATACATTGAGCCCATTAGAGAAGAAGACTGTGCATATGAACTAGAAAACATATACAAATTAACAACCAGACAACATGATTACATTAATCCTACGACGGATGAAAATTTGAGTTGGCGAAGTGACAACGCATGTTCATCAGACTCAGAATAAGCACTAGAGAACCGGAAGAACAAAATGTACGAAGTATCTACAAGGATATGTGCTAGATTAACTAGAGAAGTATGATGGATCGACACAACAGTAAGTAACTTACCCTCTTTTGATGGTCTGAATCCTTTAGAAACCTTCTTGTCATACTTTGAAGAAAGTGTACCAATGCAACAATGCTTGTTGGCAATGGAAGAGGCCTTGAAAGCCACACCAACAAGATGGTGGGGGACACACAAAAACAACATTACAGAATGGTTACAATGTCGTACTCTCATGACCACGCGGTTCTCAACACAAGTAGAAGGCTTTGAAGTTCGGTATACACGACAGAGTTGTCTGAAGGACCATGTGCGAAGTTGTGAGGAAGCTTGGAGCAATATTCCTCAAGAGAAGTGGGTGTACAAATTCATAAACACGCTAGACACTATCCCTATCAATTGGTACCTCCAAGCAGAGCTGCGCCTCATCACTACAGATTGGAAAGGTATGACTCAGGACTTTGTCACCACCTTTTTATTCGAAAGCCAATATCCTACAATAGATCAAGCATTACATACTGTAAGACATAAAGTATTTGAGGAGGCACCTAGCCTCCCTTTGGAGCAAGAAGAGGATGAATGGACGACGCCCCTCCAGAAACTGCAAGGATGTTACAACATCAATGCTGATGAAGATGATGATCCTAGGAAGGTGAAAATCACAGAAACATAAGTCCAAAGAGATGTGGAAGGACCAAGAGTTGAGCTACCATTTATTGGACAACTGATCAAGATCAAGAAAGTCAATATTGGAACAGAGAAAACACCAAATCTTGCAAATGTTGGAGATTATTGGGATGCTGCTACTATTGACAAGATCATCGAGTTACTGCATGAATATCGGGACTTGTTTCCGACCAAGTTCACTAATATGAAGGGCATTAAAGGGCCTATGGGAGAGATGAGGATCTCTTTGAAACCAGATGAAAGACCAGTCAAACAAACACCCTATAGGTTGAACCATAAATATAAGGAGAAAGTGAAGATTGAGCTTGACAAAATGCTAGAAGTAGGGATTATAGAACCTGTCAAAGAATCATAATGGATTAGCCCTATGGTGGTACAAGACAAGAAGACAGGAGAGATCAGGATCTGCGTATATATCAAGAAGCTGAATGATGTCTATTTGCATGACCCCTTCCCTACGCCATTCACTGACGAAGTGTTAGATAATGTAGGAGGTCAGAAAGTATATTCTTTTATAGATGGATTTTCAGGATACCATCAGATCCAGATTGCCAAGGAATATCACCATAAGACTACCTTTGCCACAGAATGGGGATCCTACCAATATACAGTAATGCCGATTGGATTGAAGAATGCCCCAACCATCTTTTCCAAGGTGGTAGTCGAAGCATTCAAGGAGTTCCTACATAAGTTTCTAGAAGCGTACTTTGATGATTGGACTGTTTTTAGTTTATTGAAAAATCATATCGAATGTTTAAGGCTAATGTTGGACAAGTGCAGGCAGTGTTAGATTGCCTTAAACTTGAAGAAGTGCATTTTATTTTCACCATTTGGAGTGCTGTTAGGTCATATTGTATGCAAGCAGGGATTGTTGGTAGATCCATCTAAAATTGCCATCATAGTTGATCTACCCCCTCCTATTGCAGTCAAACAGCTGCGCACTGTGCTGAGACACACATGATATTACATGAAGTTCATTAAAGGCTATGCCCAGATTACAACACCCATGGAGAAGATTTTGAAGAAAGACTATAAATTTCACTGGATAGAAGAATGCCAACAGAGCTTTGACACACTGAAACAGAAAATGGTTACTGCGCCTATTCTGGTTTTCCCAGATTGGAGTAAAGAGTTTCATGTGCATGTCGATGCATATTCTATTGCACTAGGAGATGTGTTAGCAGAACTAGGAATAAGAGACATTGACCACCCGTTAGCCTTTTCTAGTAGGAAGCTATCAACCACTGAGATTAATTACACCACGCCTGAAAGAGAAGGGTTAGCCATGGTGTATGCACTGCAGAAGTTCCGTCACTACTTGTTGGGAGGACACTTTAAAATGTTTACTGATCACTCCGCGCTGAAATACCTAGTCAACAAGCCAATGTTGGGGGGAAGAATATCCATATGGATTCTGCTATTTCAGGAATATGATTTTGAGATCGTAGTTAAGCCAGGGAGAATGAACAAAGGTCCCGACCACTTGTCGAGGTTGGAACATGGAGAAGAGCCCACTAGTTTGGAGGATACACTACCAGATGCAAAGATACTAGCCATTATAAAGATCGATGACCACTTCACAAAGATAGTCTAGTTCCTGTCAACAGGAATGGCACCGAGTGAATATATAATCACCCAAAAGAAACAACTAGTAGTGCGCGCTGCAGACTTTTCACTTATAGCGGGACAACTATACAAGATGGGACCTGATGAGATACTGAGGAGATGTGTTATGGATGCATACAAACCATTAATCCTCGTCGAAGTTCATGAAGGCATCGAAGGAGGACACTACGCAAGGAAGGCAACTACGCAGAATATTCTTAGGGCTGGCCTTTGGTGGCCTACCTTACATAGAGACGCTAAGGACTATTACAGAGCCTACGATGTATACCAAAGAGTTGGGAAACCGTCCAGAAGAGATGAAATGCCTTTAGCACCACAACTGAACCTACAAGCATTTGAGAAATAGGCCATTGACTTCGTGGGACCTATAAACCCACCAGGAAAGCGCACAAGAGCCAGATACATAATCAATGCGACATAGTACTTGACTAGATGGGCTGAAGCAAGAGAAGTTAAGGATTGTAGTGCAACTACAGTTGCACACTTCATATTTGATGACATCATAACCAGGTTTGGATGCCCGAAGATCCTTATGAGCGATCAAGGCACAGACTTCATTAATAAAACAATTAAAGCCTTGACCGAGGAATTTATAGTTCATCATCAGAAGAGCACACCTTACCATCCACAAGAAAATGTGACAGTTGAAGCATTCAACAAGATCTTGGAGACAATGCTAATGAATATTTGCAGTGTCAATAGAGACGACTGGGATTTGAGAGTACCAACAATATTATGGGCCTATAAAACCACTTGCAAGAAACTGACCATGCAAACCCCCTTCAAATTTGTCTATGGTCTAGAAGCAGTTGTACCCATGGAATATTTGGTTCCTACTATGAGAATTGCTGCCTTTACAGATATGGATGACACGAGCGCTGTTCGAGAGAGTCTTGCACAGTTGGTCGAACTGGAGGAAGACAGATTTGTTGCAGGATTTCATCACCAGGTCCAGAAAGAAAGAGAGAAGGCCTACCATGACAGGCACATTAAGAAGAAGGTATTTAAGTAAGGTGATCTGGTAATGGTATATGATAGTAAGTTCATGAATCATCCTGGGAAGTTCGGAACGCATTGGCTCATGCCATATGAGGTTGCCTATGTTACAGAAGGAGGAGCTGCATAGTTGAAGACTTTGAATGGAGAATATAAGGAAGGTTTGGTGAACGAGAGTCGACTGAAGTTGTATTATGAAAACCAACCACCTCACAACTCTCAGTAAAATCATGAGGATAAGGGTCTAGGTACCAGGTGCAACTGAAATTGGGTGCCAGACACATAAAAGATAGTCTACACAAGGAAGGAGAGGAGGCATAAAGCAGAAGGCAAAGGCTGCACTGTGCAATCTAAAGTCAAAGTCAAACCGAAGGATCAGATCTGAAGTGCCTCGGGACGAGTCACAGGTGAGTGTTGGGGGCCAATTGGCCCTTGGTTATGGAAGTAATCAAAGATCAAAGAAGAAAAGGCAAAACACAAACTGTGCGGAAGATACAATGACTATTACTGGGTCGAAGTGAGTAAAAGAGAAGAAAATATGGAGCAAAGTAAGAGAAAGCAAGACATTGGACAAAGAGATCGAGGATGATAGATCAACAAGGAAGATGGATCGCGGACAACTCAGCAAGCGGGAAAATCCACTATTGGATGCATTGGAGCACCACACGAGAATCAAGGAAAGACAGGCTGGCGAAGCCTTGAAAACACGAGTCAAGTTGACCTAGGGTTTTAGACACCTAGGTTTCGGCCTAAGGCTGTCGGTGAGTGATTGTAATGTATAAATACGAACCTAGATGAGGGAAGGGGGTTTGTTCTAGTTTTTTTATTGGCATGAACGATTATTGTGAGAGAGAGAGAAGTGCTAAGTATGAGAGCCTTCTGGTGTTGTAAGATGTTCATCTGGGTGCGGAGATCAAGTCCTGCAACTGGGTGCGCGGGAAGGGGAGAGATAAAGAGAAGAAGAAAGAAGATCTGCTAGCTAAGAGCGTAGACAAGAACTATATGCTTCATCTTAATATATTATAAAGCACAGTTTTGTGGACGTAGCCCTAGAGAGAGGGTGAACCACATATATTTTGTGTTGTGTGTGATTGATGTTCTATTCTATGTCATTTGGTATACCGTTATTGCATTACTTTGTTAGATCTGATAGATAGTTCTGCGGAGTAGATCTGAACTGGTAAATGATATTTAATTGTTGTATTGATTTTGTATTGGATCCACTTGATATCCCCTTGGTTGTAGACATCTCTGTCCTGCAACCCCCCCATAAATACTTCGGGTGAGATTGCATCTGCTTCGCAGGTGTTGCTGAAAGGGCCAGTAGTTAGGGCTTGTTGGTGCACTCTTGGAGTTGAACCTCGGGTCTACCCTTGTTCCAACACAAGTATTGTCGTATTAATGTGCTTGTATCATTGATGTATTTCCTGTTGGAGTATGTTGTCATTGATGTAATTGATATCAAAGGGTTGATGTGAAGTGGTGTCATAAATATGTGTTGACATTAAAGAGAGTTGTATCATTGATGGCATGTCATGGTTAATAGGAAGAACCAAATGGATGAACTCCAAAGTTGTCCCGTTATGGTGAAAGCCGTCACGGGAAGACGCTTTGCGAAGTCCAAATGGTTAAGTGGTTTGGTAGCCCCAACAATGTAGAGTTTGATTAAGGAATAATGTAATGAAGATCAATGAATTTTCAAGTGAAACTATTCTAAATGGATATTTCTCGTCATTCCATTTCCGGTGATATGTGGAACGTCACATAACTCCTCATGGTTTGAGAGTTATGGCCGTGTGAAGTTCGAGAACCCTCATGAGTTATCTAGAATCCCCTAGAAGGTCAAATAAGTCAATTTATTCTAGAAGCTCATAGAATAAGTTGACCAGTCAAAGTGGTTAGTCATGGGTTATGTGGTTGCAATAAGAAAACAATTAAAAATAAATTAGTTGCAACTAGAAGTGGAGAGTTTACTATTTGTGGATAAAGTGGTTGTAAGTAGACAAAGTGGTTAGAAGTGGGTTAGCCCCAAAAGAAGGATTTTGGTTAGGAGATAACCCATATAGGAAGCTACTTGGAGAAGTATAAATAAGAGAGAAAGGGTCTCTTATGTGAAGAATCTATTTTTAGCATATTGAAGATCTATTTTTGGTGAAAGGTTCATTGCAGGTACTCATGGATGCATTAGAAGTTTCACAAGTCAATGAGGAGTGCTTCACATAGCATGGAAAGAAGAGCACATCTAACTTGGAATGAAGACAATGTTGAAAGGATGAAAATAGTTAATGAGGAGTGCTTCACATAGCATGGCAAGAAAAGCACATGTAACTTGGAAGGAAGACAATGTTGAAAGGAAGAAAGCTCATAAAATCAATGCTGAGAAACCAGGACACTTTCCGAAGTGGATGAAGAAGACTAAACAACAAGACGTGAATGAAGGTACAAAGAATGAGTAAAGCCTTACATTTTCTGAGGCATACATGAGCTCTTGTGGTAACGATTGCATATATACACGGTCTATGTAATATACTAGATATAAAAAGTATGCAGAACAAAAATAAAATGCTAGAAATGGTAGAATAACAACAATATAACCAGAACAATCACCACAGTAGCACTGAAATGATATAAGAATAACAATAGAAATAACACTTTGATTCTGAAAGCAATGTTCACGGGCCTCTTCGAGGGGGAAACCTCCAGTTGAACATAGCTCTATTACAATAATATCCAAGCTAGGGTTCTCATACCCTCGACTCCTATTTATACTAAATATGTCTATCAAAAGAAGCATCTAGAGGAATATCCTTCTAGAAGCATAAGCTTCTATTAGGTCTTATTACATTCGACTTATTCTATTTTATTGAAAGGCCTTATTAATATCGACCTTTATTACATCCAAATATATTGTTTTACCTATGTGTGGGTTAGGACCCTAACATGTCCGCCCCCTTAAAAACAACCTTGTCCTCAAGGCTTGAGATGTGGAAATTGCTGCAGAATGGTAGCTGGTTCCCAAGTGGTATATGCTAGAGTTGTATCTTTCCACTGGACTAACACTTCCTTGATGGTTCTATGATGCAGGCGATGCTCACACTGGTCCAAAACCTCTTGTGGCTATAGCCAAATGGATCCTTCTTCGACTAACTCTTGAAGGTTGGTTTGAATTTGGCACTTAGTTCCACTCACCTTCTTTAAGCATGAAACATGAAAAATAAAATGTAGCTTAGAATGACTGGGCAAAGCTAACTGATAGGCCACCTGTCCCACATGCTTGAGAACTGTATAAGGACCATCAAATTTGGGCACTAGCTTATGAAAATGCTTGACCTTGAGGGAATTTTGCTTGTAAGGTTGCAGTTGAAGAAACACCTGATCCCCTTCTGCAAATTGACGTTCAAAGCGACCTTGATTTGCTTGTTTTTTCATGCGATTCTGTGCCATGACCAAATTCTCTTTGAGGGTACGGAGAATAGCCTCTCGAACTGTAAGCATTTGGTCAACCTTCTGGACCTTCGAGACACCAGGTAAGTATGAGAGAACTGAAGGTGGTTTTTGTCCATATACCGCTTCAAAATGAGTCATGCGTGTAGCTGTGTGGTATGAAGTGTTGTACCACCATTAAGCTAGGGGTAACCATTCAGCCCACTGATTTTTCTTTTCTCAGGCAAAACACCTCAAATATGTTTCCAAACACTTATTGACAACTTCTATTTGACCATTAGTCTGGGGATGATAAGCTGTGCTAAGATGCAATTGGTTTCCTTGTAGCTTGAACAATTCTTGCCAAAAATTGCTGGTGAAAGTTGGGTCGCGATCAGAAACAATAGAATGCGACATGCCATGAAGCTTGAAGACCTGATCCATGAAAAGTTGAGCCACTGTGGATGCTGTAAATGGGTGTTGAAGAGCACATAAATGAGCATAATTGGAAAGGTGATCAACAACCACCATGATGACTAATTTATTTCTCGATTTGGGTAAGCCTGTAATAAAATTCATAGAGATATCCCTCCAAATAGCAGGTGGAATCGGAAGCGGTTGTAGTGTGCCCAAAGATTTGACTGTTTCACCCTTGTTGCGTTGACACAGATCACATTAAGCCACAAAATTACAAATGTATTGTTTCATGCCATCCCATAAAAAAGAGCGTTTGACCCTGTCACAGGTTTTGGTAAACCCGGAGTGCCCAGCTGTGGGTGTAGCATGAAGCTCAGAAAGTACCGTGGATTTAAGTTTGGATTGTTTGCTTAAATACAAATAGCCTTTGTATCGAAGCTCATCATGGAGCCAAGAGTACCCTGGGGAAGCTGGAGAATTGGATTGCAATTGTTGGATCAACTATGAACTTTTGGGATCGTGTAGCCATTCCTGGCGGACGGCTTGGAGCCAATCTGGTACAATGAAGGAAAGAGAAAAAAGGGATCCGTCATCTTCATACTTTCGAGAAAGTGCATCCACAACCACATTGTCTTTTCCTTTTTTGTAAATGATCTCATAATCATATCCAAAGAGCTTTGTCACCCATTTTTGTTGCTCCGGGGAGGAAATGCGTTGTTTCAAAAAATACTTGAGGCTTTGATGGTCTGTCTTAATTTGGAAGCGTTGCTCCAATAGACAAGGGCACCACAGATCAACGACATGCAGAATAACCAAAATTTCCTTTTCATAGATTGATTTACCCAGATTTCTTTCAGAAATTTGCTTGCTGGTAAAGGCCAAAGGCTAACCCTCTTACATAAGGACAACACCAATTCCTTTCCTTGAAGAATCACATTCCAAGACAAAGGTCTTTGTGAAATTAGGAAGGGCCAGGACTGGAGTGGTGCACATGGCCATCTTCAAGGTTTGAAAAGATTGAGCCACGACTGGAGTCCAAGTGAAAGAGTTATTTTTTAAGAGTGCAGTGAGAGGTGCTGCAATCTTTCCATAATTCTTAACAAACTTGTGATAATAACCTGTTAAGCCCAGAAATATACGCAAGATTTTGAGAGTCTTTGGGTGAGGCCAGTATTGCATAGCTTCAATCTTTTTAGGATCCACCCTGATGCCGTCCTTGCCAACCATATGACCCAAGTACTAGACTTCTGAGGCACCAAAAGCACATTTAGATTGTTTCAGGAAACGTTGGTGCTGAGAGAGTAGATGGAGAACTCGATCCACATGGGCAAGATGGTATGTCCACGTTTTTCTATAGATGAGGATATCATCAAAGAAAACTAAGACAAAATGATGGAGAAAAGGATGGAAGTCATGATTCATGAGGATTTGGAAGGTGGAGGGGCATTACACAAGCCAAAGGGCATGACCAAAAACTCATAGTGGCCCTCATGAGTTCTAAAGGCAGTCTTGGGAATGTATGCCTCTTTCATACGTATCTGGTGGTAGCCAGAATGAAGATAGAGTTTAGTAAAGAACTGGGCACCACTCAATTCATCCAAGAGGTCATCAATTACAAGGATGGGAAATTTGTCTTTAATGGTAAGTTTGTTGAGGGAACGGAAGTCAGGACACATTCACCAAGAACCTTATTTCTTTAGGACCATGACCATAGGAGAAGAATAAGGGCTCGTACTAGGGTGGATAACGCCTGCATTAAGGAGTTCCTAGACCATTTTCTCAATTTCATTTCTTTGGGAAAAGGGGTGACGATACAGACATATATTGGGAGGAAGGCTTCCTGGTGTAAGGGGAATGGAATGATCATAAATACCATGGGAATGAGGGAGTCCTTGGGGAGTGGAAAATACCACTTGATGTTTATAAAGGATGGATTGGAGGTCTTGCGGCACCGAGGGTGTCTCTATTGCTTGTATGGCATGGAGTTGGGCAATAACACCAAAATGACCTTTTTTGAGCAGTTTTTCCATGCAATGGGAACTAATGATCTCAGTTGAACTAACAGTGATGCCTTGAAACTTATATTGTTGGCCCTCCTGGTCGAATTGCATGGTTAATGCCTTAAAATCCATGAGAATGGGACCCAAAGTCCTTATCCAGTCTGCACCCAACACAATGTCACAACCGCCCATGTTGATAACAAACATATGAGATTTGAGGTGGTAGTCACCAATTTGGAGACGCAGATTTTCACAATGCCCTCCACATTTCATGGAGCCACCATTGGCAATCATGATTTGGAAATTATTGATGGCATGGATGTAGAAATGAGTTTCTTGGGCAATGTGATGATGAATAAAATTATGGGTGCTTCCACTATCAACCATAATGATGACCTTCCTATGCTTGATGTAACCGATGAGCCTGAGGGTTTGGGGAGCAGAGAATCCAGTGAGAGCATTTAGGGAAATGACCGGTTCTACTTCGGGAGGATCTAAGGGAGGGGTTATGTTAGTGGTTTCATGTGACTCAGACACAAGGGGAGTTTCAACATCCTCTTCTGAAATATCCTCTGAGATGGCCATAAAAAGATTTTGTTCCTTACACTTGTGGCCCGTGAAATATTTGTCATCACAATTATAACAAAGGTCTTTGAGTTAGCGTTCAGCCATTTCAACCTTGGTCAATTTTTTGATCTTTAGTGGAGTGGAGGGAGTAGTGGGATTTACTGGTTTAGTGCGAGGGATAAAGGAGGGTTTCCGGTTTTGAGAAGATACAACATGTTGTGCTTCTTTAGCTCTTTTAATAGCCTCCACCCAACTCTGAGGCCGAGCCATGAGGACATGGGCCCGAATCTCATACTTGAGGCCTTTGATAAAACACTCTCGGAAAAAGGCATCAAACATGCCCTCTGTCCGAAAAGCCAGGCGCTAAAAAGCATCTATAAAGTCTTCCACTGTTCTTGATTGTTTCAGCTTTGTCAAACGATCCAAATGGTTGGTGTCAGTGTCAAAGCATTCATAAAGTTCTGCCACAAATTTTGTCCAAGCAATATACCTTTGACGAGAATTTTTTCTCCATTGCCACCACTGCCAACGTTCTTGATCTAGATGGAGAACACCATACTAGAGTTTGGCCAAGTCATCTGTAATGCCGTATAAAGAGAAATAATGTTCCATTTGGGTTACCCAACTAGTGGGATCCGAGCCATCAAATTTGGTCACATCCACCCGCAGAAGGCGTAGGTCACGTTGACAATGATGGTGCTGAAAGTTAGAGGAATGTTCAGCTTTAGTATATGAAGGTGGGCCATGTTATCACTCCAGGAAACTCTCCTAGGCTGTATCTCAGAGATGCCTGGTAACTTAACCTTTTTGTAATTATTTTCTCAATGATGGGTGTGGGTTTTGATCAAGATGAATATCTAAATCACTGGATTGTATCTTCAAGACAGTCTACCTATATTCATGCAGTACAAGGCCTTCAAGAGCTATTATCAGATAGGTTTGTAGATCAAAGGATAAGAAAACCAATCAATTAACCAGAACATACATAAACAATATATATGATGGGTCAACAAACTAGCAAAGTATGCTTATGATTCTTGCTTAAATATCAGAGGTAAGATGACAGTTACCATGGGACCTTTAAACATAGACAAAGAAATGATTTCAACTCATAGGCATAGAAAAAGAATAAAAAGAGAGTCTGACAATAACAATGAAAGAAGCTTGCAGGCTTAGTATATTAAAGAAAGTGTCTTTATCACAATAACAGTGGATTATAGAACTCAAAATCGAACCTTTTGTTCATCAAATGTTCTGGGCTTTATAGCCTTTACAAACAGTTTCAAAATCCTAGAATACTGGATCGAATTTTGCCTAAAATAGAGAGTCAATAACTGGCCCAAGAAAATAGGCAAAGATCCTATAAACTAGGTCAATTCCTATATTTGGATGATCTTTTTGTCCTTCATATTCTTTGGCAAGTGTAGTGAGCCTTCTGAGGCCGCTGGATTCTATGTGATATGAGAGGAGTCGAAAATGACACCTGCTGACAGTCAAACAACTTTATATCCTTGAAAATAGCTAACCGATTTTGACCTCTCTGTCTTGTAAAACATCTCCAAAATCAAAACAAACTCTTGATAAGGATGTCATTAATTATTGTCTATCGATTGGAACCATTCCTGAGGCTTTTGGACAAGGAAAACTTGGATCTGTGCAAAAATATTAACTTTCTGCCCTATCAATGCTTTCGGTAGCTAGAACAGACATAATTTGGACCAATTAGCTATCGAAATCTCTGCTTTCGGTGGCTAATGAACAATCAAAATGTTCGCCTAAGCCACTAAAAGGTCTGTTTTAGTGAAATTATCAAAATTTCAAAAATACCTTTTGTCTTGGCTCAAAAACACCTTAGGGCTGCTCTTTTAAGGCTTCTGCATCTTGCTCAAAGACTGTAGGATTACTGGCTGCCTCTGGTTCATTGCACTAAACTGCCACCTCTGCTAGGGTTTCAAGAGTAGCATGTGTTTGAGCCTGGTGTTTTGGAGACATAACTTGCTTCCTCAAAGCCCTGACCTTTTTCTTCAAGCCCTAAGCTACTCTCCATAAGCTGTTGTAATCTTTTACAATCTTGTCCTTCTTTTTCTTTTCCTTTATGCTTTCATGTGCTAATCTTTCCAAGGATGAGTTGCTTTCT
>ML786903.1:470574-485961 GCA_009831015.1 Picea engelmannii | reverse complement strand
ATGAGTGGAAGCCTTTGAGTTGATTTCGGGCTAGATACCCTGCCTTTGCGTGTGGATCGGACTGACGACTGTTTCCCCAGGTTGTACTGTTGTTTGTGGTGACCTTAGTGGCTTATCTCTCTAGGTTCTTACCCAAGGTGACTTTGGAGGGGAAAGTCTTCACGGTACCTGGAATCGACGTTGATCAAACTCACTCGGGATCCTTGAAGGGTATACCCACGATTATGTGTGGGAGATTACACTATTTTCCGAACTGTTATTGATGAGGGTGCCTCTACGTGCGTAATGTCTTTTTCTTGTTGGAAAGCCATTGGCTCTCCCCCGTTAAACGAATCACAAAACACTTTGCGAGCCTTCAATGGATCTGGTTTTAAGCCATACGGTGTTCTTCCGTCATTGCCTGTTACTCTCGAAGGTAAAACCGTCCAGGTGGAAGTGGAAGTTTTCGATACTCCCCTAGATTATAATCTTCTACTTGGTCGAAGATGGGTTGATTCTATGCGTGCTGTCGTGTCAACCCTTTTCCGTGTCGTACGATTTCCTCACCAGGGAAAAGTGGTTACGGTCGATCAACTTGCCTTCTTTAATGCCGATACTCACACGGGCAACGTGCTGTTCATTGCAAACACCCCACCGGGTTATGAGAATGTTGGTGTCGGTCTTTTAAAAGACTCGTCGTTAATGGGTACTTTCCCCATACCACCACCACCCAATATTTCAATCCCGTCAGTTGCTTTCATTAATATGATCTCTACTGTACCTCATGAACTTCCTGTGTCTGCTGACCCTTGGATAGTCCCTGATCCTGGAGCTCATGTTCGTTTCGGTGACGTTATGTCGTTAAGTCCGGTTGAGTCCACTTATCAAGCCATTCAATCGACATCCCTTACTACTTCTTCTTTTGACGAGTTGTCTCCTGATCCTTTCCGTGTCATCTTTCCCACTGACGAGATGATCATGTCCATCATGGAGGACACCCCTTGGGATGATGGGCATCATCGTTCCATATTGTTTCTGGAACAACAAACTCTTGAGAATTATCAGCGGATTTCGACTCCGTCGACCGTTGTTGTTATATCCACGGTTTCCCCATCTACACGAGATGTGTTTGCGGAAGGGAACCTCAGTAACATTTCACCCTCGATGCCCATAGATATTTTAGTGAAACCTGGGATAGTCGAGAACGTTCATATTGGAGCTTCGTGTTCTCCTGAAGAAATTGTCACTTATACTTCCTTGTTTAAAGAATTTTGTGACATCTTTGCGTGGAGTTACGAAGAGATGTCGGGTATTGACCCTGCTATCATCGTTCATGAGATTAAGACATACCCCGGAGCTAAACCAGTCCGGCAACGCCTCCATCCTATCCATCCACGTAAAGCGACAACCATTAAACTCGAAGTTGAAAAACTTCTTAAAGCTGGTTTTATTTATCCCGTGGCATTGACGGAATGGGTTTCCAACCCAGTACCGATTGATAAAAAGGGTGGTAGTATACGCGTTTGTGTTGATTATCGGGATATCAACAAATCTTGTCCAAAGGACAATTTTCCAACCCCTTTCGTTGACCAGATCGTCGATGACTGTGCCGGTAGTGAAATTTTTTCCCTCATGGATGGATTTTCCGACTATAATCAAATCAATATCGCTCCTGAGGACCAACATAAAACAAATTTTATCTGTCCTTGGGGTAATTTCGCCTACAGGAAACTCCCCTTCGGTCTGAAAAACGCAGGTGCTACGTTCCAACGTGCTATGTCTTACACATTTCACGATATCAAGCATATTGTTCAACCTTATTTGGACGATTTGCCGGCTCACTCTTTACGTCGAGTCGATCACCCTAATCATCTCCGAGCAATTTTTTTTCGTTGTCGATTCTATCGCATTCGCCTGAATCCTCATAAATGTGTCTTTTGCATAGAATCTGACCGTCTCCTCGGTTTCATTGTTTCATGCCATGGGATCTGGGTAGATCCTATCAAGGTCGAGGCGATTCTTAATCTCCCTCCTCCTTCTTTGCGTCAGTTACAAAGTTTGCAGGGGAAAGCAAACTTTCTTCGTCGTTTCATCCCGAATTACGTCGAGATTACTCATGGTTTCACACGTTTTCTAAAGAAAGGTTCAAAGTTTGTCTGGGATAAGGTTGCTAACAATGCTTTTGAAGCTTTAAAGTTATCCCTCACCAAAGCTCCTCTTCTTTTTCCTCCGGATTATAGTTGAGATTACTTTCTTTATCTAGCTGCGTCCGAGTATACTATCGGCATGGTCCTCGTTCAAGAGGATGATAACCACGATGAACATGTTATCTATTACTTGAGTAGAAGTTTATCATCCACGGAAATCAAGTACCAACATGTTGAGAAACTGGCTTTGGCTGCTGTTCAAGCAGTTGAACGTTTTCGTCATTATATTCTCTCCAGGAAGACTACAGTGATTTCACACTGTAACCCCATGCAACACATATTGACACGTCAATTGCCGGGGGCAAGTACTCCAAGTGGATTGTTATTCTCCAGGAGTTCGATTTGGAATTCGATCGTGCCACGTCGAAGAAATCGCTAGTTTTCGCTGAGTTAATTTGTGATTTTCCCCACACTACCATGGAAAAGGTAGCGGTCGATTCGTTACTCGACGAGTCACTTTTCCTTATCAATACCGACGATATTTGGTACGGAGAGATCATTATATATCTCCAAACTCAAACTTTCCGGCCTGCTTTGTCCAGTAATGAACAACGTCGTGTCCGTTATCAAGCACGTCATTATATTATCCTCGACGATACTCTTTACCTTCGAGGCATTGACTCTGTCTTTCGGCGTTGTTTGACTTTTGACGAAGCTGAGAAAGCTTTGAATGACTGCCATTCAGGAGCATGTGGTGGTCATATGTCTGGGTATGCTACTGCCCAGAAGATCTTATGTGCATGTTACTTTTGGCCTTCCCTATTCACTGACTGCATTACTGATGTTCAGAAGTGTCATGCCTACTAGACTTATAATCATAAGATTCGATCGCATCCTGCTCCCCTTCATCCTATAGTCTCAGTAGGTCCTTTTGCTAAATGGGGCATTGATTTCATGACATGTCACCCTCACTCGGCCGTGGGGCATGGTTACATTATTGTAGCTGTTGATTATTTCACAAAGTGGGCCGAGGCGATGCTGACATTTGATAATACTGGGAAGACTACAGCGTTATTTCTTTTCAACCATGTCATCACTCATTTTGGTGTTCCTCAGGCTATCGTTACCGATCACGGTAGTCATTTTAGGAATCATATGATGTCTGAACTTACAGAGAAGTTGGGCCTTCATCATCATAGCTCGACGCCCTATTATCCACAGGCCAATGGCCAGGTCGAAGCCATCAATAAAGTCCTTATAACTATGATTCGACGGATGATAGGAATCCATAAAACCAGCTGGCACACAATGTTATTTTCGGCACTGTGGGCATATCAGACATCTGTTAAGTCTGCCACGGGATTCACACCTTTTCGATTAGTTTATGGCATGGAAGCCATTCTGCCAATAGAATGTGAGATACCGTCTTTGAAGCTAGCTGTAGAACTCTTACCTAATACTTCTGCCGAAGAAGAACGTCTGTTGTATTTGATGCGATTAGACGAAACTCACCGTGACGCTACTCTTGTAATAGAAGCCCAGAAGAAACGTGTTAAGGCACAGTATGACAAGCATGTCAAACCTCGTGTCTTCTCTGAAGGAGATCTTGTTCTTCTATATGATCAAGATAAATATGTCCTAGGAGCTGGGAAATTCGAACCAATGTGGCGTGGGCCTTACATTGTTAGCAGAGTGTTGGAAAAAGGAGCGTATGAACTAGTTGATTATGATGGTGTACCTTTGAGTGAACCCAGGAATGGGTTGTACTTAAAGAAGTACTACGCATAAGTCATTTGTGCATGAGTACTTGTATTTTATGTATCATACTGCGTGAGTGTGTTACTTTAGTTTTGTTTTGACGTTATCTGGTCTCTACCCTTACGTGACATTGTGTTTAATTGCCAGATGTCGGAGTTTTCGCTACCTTACATTGGCTTCGCTGACGGTGCTAGCCGTAGTACTCGGAACTTAGCTTCCGCTGCTTGGGCAATCTATGCCCCGACAAACAAACTCACATCTCTACGAGGTATATGTCTTGGTTGAGCAACCAACAACATCGTAGAGTATAGCGCCGTGGTTGAATTACTGGTTGATGCTATCTCTCTCGGAATTCGTCATTTGGTTGTCCGACTTGACTCACAGTTGGTAGTACTACAGCTTAGTAATGTATATTCTATTCGAAGTCCTACTTTATTAAGGGTATACTTGCGGATTCGCCTCTTGGAATGACATTTTGATTACATAGAATATCAACACATTCCTAGATGTCTTAATACATTGACTGATGCTTTAGCTAATTATGTATTGGACAGGCATTTAAATCACTTATAAATCAAACACATTAAATTGTACACAAATGTAAAGTAAGCAGGTAGAAACCATGTATGTATATATAACGATCAAAGTTTGTTTTTACAAAATGTGTCCGAAGACCAAAATATCAAAAAATGAAGCTCCTGGCTTCTACAAAGTGACATCACTAATGATGTTCACGATAGCACACTAAGGTCCTAGCAACTCTGCGGAGCAAGTGACCCATGGAGGCAGGGACTCCCACAGTGTGACGCTGATCGCGTCGTGGAATCTCCTCCAGAGTCATCTCTGGAACGTCTGCCATCAGACCCTCTAAGTTCTGCTCCACTGTCAGATAGTCCTCAACATACTGTGGAACTGCTACTGATGCCTCTCCTCGACGCTGGACAGGAGAACTACCAGCAGGTCGGTATGCCCCAACGTCTGTGTTATCGACAAGGTTTTGGTGTTAGTCTTTGGATAAAACCATAAAAACAAAAACATTTAAATATGTTAAAAATACAAAAACATTTAAAAAATTAAAATTGGTGTCCTTCTTACCGAGGTTTCCCCACTGTGCATCCTCAGGCAGTGCAAGGTCAGGATCACCACGGAAATCTAAGCCAACATACACATAATCTTCTATCTTCAGAACCTGGCCTTGAAGCCAGTCGAAGAAGAGATTGTCATACCTGACGATCGGTCCTGTCACATGTCTAGCCATGAGTTGAGACCATCGTAACATCCGTGGATCCCTGGGACCTGAAAAGTGCCACTCTGCCTGAAGTCTAAACACAAGAACCCTCTCACAGAAGAAAGACACCAACAATGATCCATATCCGAACTGTTTTAGATCTCCACGCCTGCATTTGGTCAGTTGTTTCTTGAGATTGCGTAAAACTGCGTCAGCACAGTTGAAGACCCGGGGCTCAGTACACTCGATGGCATACTGAAAATAGCTCTGCAGATCCATATGTGGGGCAACACTTCCTTCCATCCGAGCGATAGTGAAGATAATGGTATGGAGAGTTATATCAGTCACTCCCCAAATGGCCACTTTCCCTTTTTATCGTTCAGCCTTAGGCACACAATACTCTTGGCAATACTCACTCATTTTTAAACCACCCCTTTGGCTACCAGTCAAAATGACATATGACCCTCGCCTGGATAGCCCAGTCAAGAAATATATGTCCTCAATGTCGATAGTCAATGTGTGAGCTTCGACATTAAAAACCTGCTGATCTAGATCCCACATCCGGACTAAGTGTTCTAGCAATCGAACTTGAGCTCTCATGCCCGGTATGCGGAAATACTTCAAGAGACCGCAATCTCTTAGAGCAACAATAGTTGGAGGGTGATTTTCGGCGTTTGTATTATCTTCCTCGTGTTCCCGTTCTCTCCATTCGAGCACCATGATGATGGTTATAAACCTGCATGGGGAACATATGAAGATGGTTAAAACTCTCTTTCATGGAATAAACCTTTTTTATTGGCTAAACATTACAAACTTTTTTGAACTTTGCGCTGTTCCCAGGTGACCTATGGCACACAATGCGAACTTCTCGCATGCTTCCTTAGGCCCACCTGCGAGAATGAAGCATTCTCGCAGGCCCCGTATGGGCAGCCTGCGAGAATCCTTCTACACGCATAGGATTTGAAAAATGGACTTAAAACTTGAAATTCAACCAATGAAATCATGAATTTGAACCATGAAAAGATAAAGCATGGAGAGCTTACCAAAACACCACAGACGGCTCGAAGAATGATGGCCCGAAGCTCCCGAAAATTGACAATGAAGGTAGAAGGTAAAATGGAAGTTTTTTGCACTCAAATGGTAAAAGGGTAAAACAAATATGGTAAAATGAATTGTGAATTTATTTTATTTACTTTTTACCATGATAAAAGCGGGTTTTTTCACGTTTATTCATTATTTAACCCTAATTACTAATATGGAAGTGAGTAAAATGACTTGCAGGTACCCAATGCGGATGATCATGGACAAAAACTTTTGCGATGTGGTGTGTTTTTGTTTGTTTCCTATGGTTTTGATATAAGACCTCAAGTGCCTTTTATCCGTTCTTGCACTTGCGAAAAGCATGAGAACATGATCGAGCGCTGTTTTATCTCTTTTCCGGGCTCGCTGTGGTTACATGAAAAAGGAACCCCCCTGGAGTTAACTTTAAGCTCTTTTCAGACTCTATAAACATGAAAAGATTGCCGAGCGATCTTGCTATTTTCATGCTCGTTAAAGTATTTGAAGTATGCGTCCTTCGAGCGATAGTTTAACCCTTTTTTGGTCTCGTTGGACTATTGTACGAAAAAGGAACTGAGAGAGTTCTCTTTTAAGTGTTTTTCTAAACTCTATAATCTTGAAAAACCTTCGAGTTTTCTATCTCTGGACTCGTTAAACAAACATTGACTGACCCGTGATGGGACCGAACCACTCCTTCTTAGGGTTCGTTAAAAATACTCCGAGGGACTCGTCCGAAGGATGAGCTTATATGAACAAGAATATGTGATCCTCTTCAAGCTTGCGTAAAAATAAAGAGGTACTTGCCAGAAATGGTGGGGGAAAATTTGGGAAAGGGATATGTTTCATCTTTGTGTTAATTGGCAGTAAGTGTCGCTCTTGAACATGACACCCCCTATTCATCATTTGAAGCCGGTTTGGGAAATCCATTTGTCTCTTATTTGATTCAATAACAAGATCTTTCTATGTGTCATCTTTGAGTCAATGCTGCCAAATCATTGGTCGTGTCATCCATATGTTCGAGAGCAGTCCAAACTTCTATTGAGTCGGCCATCTGCAGTTATAATTTCACTCCGTGTCAGCCTTCCCTGTGTCCAAAGTTCAATTTTCACATGCTCTGTTTCACTTTCAAACTCTGTTACTCATTTCATGTCACTGATGTGGGATACTTCAAGGCCCTCCTGTGACGAGTCTTGTTCTGTCGACTTCAACACATTATCCAGAATCAAGACTTAGAAATTATTTGGTACCTTGAAGCTTGCATGCCTCAATGGCAATTTCTCGCTTTCGACAATGGGTTTATATCATTGACCCCTGATCGAGAGATTCCGTCGAGTGTTCGACATCAACTCATTTATTCACAGTCGATGGATTGTACTATAGTACCTTGGGAGTCATTGGCATCAATGGTGATTTCCCTCGCACTTGTTAAGGGTATACATCAATGACCGATAATCAAGTGGTTTCTACCATGTTCGACTTCGACACATGTAATCACATGGTTAGATTCGTACTTTTGGGCGATGAGATTGAAGACCCTGGATATTATTCGTGTGATCCAGGTTGCGATGGAGTATGTATAATTTGCGACACATAGATCCACTGTGTATGTTTCGTGGCTATGTCGTCTTGATTTAAAATTTTGTCGCACAGATCCACAGTGTATTCAGGTGGCTGTGCTATATAATGACGGCATGGATCCACAGTGTATGATTGGTGGCCATGACCTTGGTTTACGATGTCATCAATCTATGATATGAGTATGGGAATGCCTACCTCGGAATTGATATGCTTGATATTCTGCTGATGCTTGGATGTTTGTAGGTTTCTGATTTGATGTGCTTCCGGTTCTTGACACACACATGCAACTTACAAAGTCTATCGACTGTCACTGGTTCCGCTCTCAGACTTTGGGGGGCATTCTGTTATCCACAAATTTGGTCATTATGATGATGTCATGATGATGTTATGATGATGGAAAATCAAACTCTTTACTAAGAACACTTTCCTGAGAGAAGTTACATTTGTCTGCTTCCAGGAATCATGTTTTTAAGGATGTTCGCAGGCTACCTATATATCTGCCTGCGAGAATGCCTGATTCTCGCAGGCTGCTTTAAGCTGGGGTGAGAAATTCTCGCACTGTACTCATTGTTAGGGTGTGAACATGTTCTTAAAAGGGAAAAAGATAAAAATATTGAACCTTCTAGAAGGGAATCTTCTAGAAGGGTGAGTTGGCTTTCGAATGATTATTCAGGTGCTGGCATTCCAGATATCTTGGGATCATTCCCTATCCAAGTAACTAATCTATGTTCTCCTATATATTGAGGGGATTGCTCATGGAAAGGGTTAAGCAAACAAGCAGCAAGCTAGCTATAGATTGATTAGAGAATTAGTGCAAGACTGTATGGAGGACTGATGCTACAACAACAAGAGACAACAACAAGGTCATCACAAGTGGTTGATTTTCTTCGTGCATGAGCAAGTGTGTGTGTCAGAGCTAGGAGCCATCGAAAGGAGACATATGACATCAAGGCTCAGGTTGTAAGTTTCACTTTCAATTAATTCAATACAGTAATATGTCCCTTTCCCATAAAGATGATGTCACTTTATTACATAATTCCTTGATCATATGTATAGACTAGTTATTGAATATATTATTCTGCCATTACTTCGATCGGTTCGTTCTGTTGTAATCTGGACGAGACGAGAGCATTGGAGCAAAGCTTGGAACAACAGAGATCTAAGGAAAGTGTTCATAAGGTATGTCCATAATTCTCATCTCTTAGTTCATTCAATAGGCTAGATCTAGGGAAAGTGTATTATTCTGTCCTGTTTTGTTCTAGATCCAGGTGGATCTAGGGAGATCGGTTCGTGTCCGCACTTACGGATTTATCCTATAACACTTCTTCTTAAGCTTCTTGATTTCCTTTGATTTACTCTGCTTCACTCTTTTGATAGATGAGGCATCTGCAACTTGTGGTTCTTGTTCTTCTTGAGGTATAGGTGATGGAAGGTCTTCATACCTTGCTGTGAAAACATCTACATAAACTGAATTTTCATGCCCTGTGGTAACTGAATCTTCATGCCCTGTGGTATCTGAATCTTCGTGCCCTGTTTCAGTCTGATGTTCTTCATCTTCCGAGTCGGTGTAAGGAAGATTAAGAATGCTCTGGTTCACTAGGGTTTCTTCGGCCTTATCTGTTCCACTGCTGAATTTTAGTTTATTCTTAGTTTTGTTAAGCTTAGAAGAAGGAGAGGGTTGATTAACTGGAACTGGAGAGATAACTCTTCTCCTCCTTTTTCCACTTCTGGGAGTAGAAGACTTCTTGGAACAAGGACTCTTTTTACCCTCTGGCTGTACATCAGTCTGAAAATCATTCCAGAACAAGAAGTAATTCCACTCTTTGCTTTGTCTCTGCAACAACTCACAAACCAAAAGTTTAATTAGACCATGGTGGGATGGTCTACCTGCAAATTTATTGGGCTTGGCCTTGATCTGATGTGCCATCTTAGATAAGCTTCTGTGGAGAAAATAGGGCAGATTGAGTGGGTTTCTACCAGTAAAATGATTCATGAGTTTGAAATGGTAAATCATCACCCTATTATATCTGCCTTTGCAAGTTATATAGACCATAATGGCTTTTAGTAACTGTTTCCATTTCTCTTCAAGGAAAGACACATGAATTTCTTTCTTCCATATCAAATCCTTGCGTTCTGGTTTCAAGTAAGACCTGAATTCAACATTCTTTGTGACAGTGGTTTTAAACCATTTTTCTCCAGTCTTGGGAAGCTCTGTCACCTCGGCTATGAGGGCTTCATCCACCTCGAATTCATCTCAACCGATGACTGCTTTCCTCCCATCGAAATTCAGGGCAAAGGCTTCTGCCACCTGCTGGTGAGAACTCTGTAATTTTTTACAAAAATTATAGCAACGTGCATCCCTGAAAGGTTGGCATACCTCTGGGTGTGATTCCAAGTAACTGATATCGTCGAGCTCTTTCCTCAGAGTTGATCCTCCTTTCTTCATTTGTCGCAATGCCCCTGTACACCTGCGGTTAAAAAATCAGATTTTGGGGGAAAGTTACACAATGTAGACTTAGGGAGATTCGACTCGGCTGTGACATGGATGATAAAAATGAGGCGAGCATCATATCGTGGCGCTGATTACAAGGGATGAAAAAGAGCATCTTGTGATTTGAAACAATCATGGTTGATGACTAAAAGGTATGTAACCATGTAGTTTGATGAAACAACGATCCAAAAAGATTCGCTATATCATGCAGAGATCAACGTCCGGTCATGAACGGTTTGTTCTCCTATCTTTTCGGCAGCTAATTGCAATTATAAAACTTCAAACCCGACGGTTTAAACATGTGAAAGGATGTACTGAGTCCTCCCCCACTCCTGCGATTTCGGTGGCTAAAATAGCCATGGATTTCTTTGTTTAAGCTGTCGAAAGCTAAGGCTTTCGGTGCCTAATGAACAATCAAAATGTTCGCCTAAGCCACCGAAACCTGAGATTTGAATTAGATCAAATAAAAACTAAACAAAAGTTTATTCTACCTTTATTACATGCATAAAGCTCTCAAAAATGAGCTTTAAAAATTAAAAATGTATTTTTTAAAAGACATCCTATCACCTAAAATGAAATAACTCGATTGATTTATTTGAGGAGATAATAGGCCAGATAAAGGGTTATCTGTAGGGATATGCATCTTGGTGTAGAGCATCAAAACAACAGATTCAAGCTGGGTAGTCAGGTCTTGTTTGATTTCCTCCATTGAGGATTGCATGGATGTATTGAGGGCAACAACATTGGCACTGAGTTGTTTCACTTCTTGTTGGGTCTCGGTGAAATTAGATTGCAAGGTATTGAAGCTATCTTCTAAGTCTTGGTTACGGGTATGGGCAATGATGATGAGGAAACCGAAATGGGGTGGGTGGGGTAAAAATTTTTGCAGAAAAATGATATTTATGAATGTGATAAGGGCGAAGAGATGAATCCAATGGAATAGGTCTCAAATAATGGTGCAAAAATTTCCAGACTTTTTTTTTTACACCTGCGGAGTTATACTCCGGTCTCAAGAATACTGCAGTAATGAAATGCCAAAATTCTTAACCAGGAAGAAATGTGTAGTTATTTGGCAACCCGAACACAGTTGCGAGGCAAGAGATCTTTTCTGTTTTAATTTTTTAATGTTTTTTTCCCCAAGGGTTAGGTATTCAAGGGTTCTACAGACAAGGGTTTGCCTTGTGCTATATCTCTTTGATATACGTGCGGGGTCCAACTGTAGTACTCGGCCCAATATCTCAGGGCACTAACTAAGGAGGAATGACCGTATGCTTATCCGTACTAACCGACTACCCAGGTACTAGAGAGTATCTTCCTAATTGCTGTTCTCGGTGGCACTATAACAGTCAGGCGACCGAACGGTTTATCTAAAGAGGGATTCAGGTAATCTAGGCCGATCCGTACACATGTGTTGTCTGATGCGCTACCACTCGAAGGGGTGCCAATATGGGTTATAAGGGTGGCCAATAGATGTGCACTTAAGTACCACTTGTATTTCCTGCGTGTATGAATCTCTCAACCACGGGTTTATGTGCATAACGATAGATCTTTGTGGCTTAAAGATACCGAAATACGTCTCTACCCTGAAAAAAATTTAACCCACACTTTCTGCTGAGGAAAGTGCTCTGATACCACTTGTAATATACCAGATATAAAAAGTATGCAGAACAAAAATAAAATGCTAGAAATGGAAAAATAACAGCAATATAACCAGAACAATCACCACAATAGCACTAAAATGATATAAGAATAACAACATAAATAACACTTTGATTATGAAAGAAATGTTCACGGGCCTCTTCGAGGGGGCAACCTCCAGTTGAGTAGAGCTCTATTACAATAATATCCAAGCTAGGGCTCTCATACCCTCGACTCCTATTTATACTAACTATGTCTATCAAAAGAAGCATCTAGAGGAAGATCCTTCTAGGAGCAGAAGCTTCTATTAGGTCTTCTTACATTCGACTTATTCTATTTTATTGAAAGGCCTTATTAATATTGACCTTTATTACATCCGAATATATTGTTCTACCTATGTGCGGGTTAGGACCCTAACAATCTATCAAAAGAAAAGTCACGTACATACATAAGTTGTATGCGGTCAAGTCGTGTACAGAGGGAAAAAGCCTTAAAAATGAGGCATACAAATGAGCTACACCATAGTTTGATGGTAAAACATAGTTTATTAAGGGGTTGAGATGATATGCTTTGGGTTTTCATGTGTGTATGCGTGTTTAGTGAATGCATGGTGATAATCTCTAGTTGAGTTTTGGAGGATATGCTTGATGCCTATCTTGGATGCATGGTACTAACCCTAGACTGTGGATTGAGGCATTTTTTGTTAAGGTACAATGCTGGCTATGTTATGTATCAGTGAGGTTATGGAACTCTGTTTAACAGATATATCATGATGATCTGATGCTAGCTAGAGATATATTGAGGGACACTCTTGGTACATGTTTATAGGTACTATTGATTTCTTAGTACTTGCTCTAGTGAATGGTTTTGAGGCAGATCTGTTATAGTACCTGACTGGTACATATTTGAGCTCCATTGACATATCTTGTGATGTATTGTTAGAAGCATATTTGTTGGATGTCTTGGTGTATGTATTTGGCATATGGTTGAGCTACATATTGGGACATGTAGTTGATGAGTTGATGAGGTGGTGATGTTGTACATCATTGATGAGTCATAACTTGATCCACAGTTGATGCATGATTGGTACATACTTGATTGTTTGTTAGAGGCACTTGCTAGTAGTATCATTGGCACATGGTTGTGGTTCATCTTGTTGATGGTATATGGTACAAGATTGATGCTTGATGGTTGAGATACATTTCTTGGCGTGGCACTTGGTTTATGATAGAGGCATATCATGAGTGATATGACAATTGTTTAAGGCACATGGTTGGCATGTTGTATGGTTGATGATGTTATTGATGATCTTGATACACATTTTGCACATGGTTAATACACTTCGGTGATGATATCTTATGATATATTGTATGGTGTTGATGTACATAGTTGATGTACATGGTGGATGTGCATGGTTGGCACATGGTATGGCACATGATGTACATGGTTGATGGTTTGTTCATGATTCATTATTCATTGTTGACATATCCTTTGCCTCATGGTTGATGCATGATATAGTACGTATGATTAACATACACTTGATTTATGGTATGGCACGAGGTTAGATGGTTGATGCATGGATAGGTCCAAGGATTGTCATAGGAAGAGAAAATCATTCTTGAGTAGTTGATCTATGTTCCGGTTGAGAAACAAAATTTGAGGTAGAAGCAGATTGCAATGGTAGCATATTGTTCATCTTGCAGAGAAGATAAAGGGAGACATACCCACAGGGGGACCTATTCTTCTTCCCATGATCGGTTGCAGAGGCATGATTCTAGGAGAGATGATTGGCAACCATGCCAACAACATTGCATCAAATTTATGTCCTTTTTCAAAGGGGGAAAGATTCATCAGATGCATGGAGAGAAACCCACATGACAATGCATCCAGGGGGAGCAGCCTCAGGGACAATTCAGTCAGGGGGAGCAACCCAAAAGAGATATACCCTTTTCCATTGATGTCAAAGGGGGAGAGATTGTCAAATTGATGTGGCGAGATGAACATTGATGTCAACAATGATCACATGGGGAGCATGGGCATTGCCATGTCTACATGTTGCCATCAATGATTGGTGTTGACATCAATGTTGGTGTTGTCATCAATGCGAAAGGGAGATATTGTTATACTATGTTTTCATTGATGTCAAAGGATTGATTTCAAAGGGTTGAAGTCAAGTATTGTCATATTAATGTTCTTGTATCATTGATGTGTTGACTGTTGGATTATGTTGTGATTGATGTAATTGATATCAAAGGGTTGATGTCAAGTGGTGTCATAATGATGTGTTGACATTAAAGAGAGCTATATCATTGATGGCATGTCATGGTTGATAGGAAGAACCAAATGGATGAACACCAAAGTGGTCCCCTTATGGTGAAATCCCTCACGGGAAGACGCTTTGCGAAGTCCAAATGGTTAAGTGGTTTGGTAGCCCCAACAATGTAGAGTTTGATTAAGGAATAATGTAATGGATATCAGTGAATTTTCAGGTGAGACTATTTTAGACGGATAGTTCTCGTCATGCTGTTTCCGGTGATGTGGAATGTCACATAAATACTCACGATTTGAGAGTTATGGCTGTGTGAAGTTGGAGAACCCTCATGAGTTATCTAGAATCCCTTAGAAGGTCAAAGAAGTCAAATTATTCTAGAATATCCTAGAAGAAGTTGACCAGTCAAAGTGCTTAGTCATGGGTTAAGTGGTTGCAACAAGAAAACAATTAAAAATAAATTAGTTTCAACTAGAAGTGGGGAGTTTACTATTTGTGGATAAAGTGGTTGTAAGTGGAAAAAGTGGTTAAAAGTGGGTTAGCCCCAAAAGAAGGAAGTTGGTTAGGAGATAACCCATAGAGGAAGCTACTTGGAGAAGTATAAATAAGAGAGAAAGGGTCTCTTATGTGAAGAATATCTTTTGAGCATATTGAAGATCTATTTTTGGTGAAAGGTTCATTGCATGTACTCATGGATGCATTAGAAGTTCCGCAAGTCTGAGGTAGCAAGGTGTTGGATTGAGAAAAATGTATAAATATTCTCGTTGTTACTCTAATTTGTGATATATTCTTTGTTGACTTTTCTATTAATTTGAAGTAATTAGGAAAGAAAATGGTTAAAAAGTCTTTAGGAAATATTATTAAATTATATTAGATATTTTCTGAATTTTGGTTTGAATTATTTTGATTTTATGTAGAAATGGACAATTGTTGTTTACTCAAGATAATTAAGAAGATCACGAAGATGCACAGGCCATTGAAGATCGAAGAAATCAAGCACAAAACAATTTAAAGGAAGATTGACTCTTTATCTTGCAATCTTCATAAATAATAAAAGCAATCCTAAGGATCCGTCGATCCTCAGGATAACTTAATTTACTTATTTCATTGTAATATTTAAAGGATAGTGAACAATAGAGAGAAACCCAAGGAATTTAACCAAACATTAGGATCTCTTAATTGTTGACATTCTGTACAACAATCCATTGTAAATGATTGATTAGTTATGGAATTAATGAAA
>ML786903.1:401554-464397 GCA_009831015.1 Picea engelmannii | reverse complement strand
ACTTATTTCATTGTAATATTTAAAGGATAGTGAACAATAGAGAGAAACCCAAGGAATTTAACCAAACATTAGGATCTCTTAATTGTTGACATTCTGTACAACAATCCATTGTAAATGATTGATTAGTTATGGAATTAATGAAAGCTTCAAGCGTTTTGATCATTTCTGCGTACTGAGTTTTTAGTAGCAGTATCTTCTAAAGATCGTGGGCCCAGTTGACATGAGCTACTGTCTCATCTGTAATCTTATCAATTCTGTTATAGTTTTGTGATTTGAATTTCCTTTCAATAGTTAAGATAAACTCGTTAATCTGTTGATTCTTTTATGAATTGGTTAAGCTGTTCCATTTGCAGAGAATAGATGTTCCATTTGAAGATTATTGATTGTTGTTCCATTTCCAATCACTGTTAATTTATAGCCAGTGGATTCCTTTCATTCAAAACCACATTTTTTGTTCCTTTCACTAAATTTGCATTTGATGTTCCTTTTGTTTAATTCAGATTTGTTGTTCCTTCTTAAATATGCAGTAGATCGTTGTTCCTTTCCAGTAGATTAATTAATCATTGAGAGATTGATTCATTAAGTGTTTTCGTAGAATAAATTACTGTTTCTTAGATAAATGAATTCAACAAATTGATTGATGCTTTGATTCATGGTGTGTTATTGTTCAGATTACAATTCCGTTGAGTGAGTTATTAGTTTCAGAGTTTTTAAAGAATGTGTGAAGAACTTGATTATTGCAGTAATTTAGATAGACCCAGATTTATTGTAGCTTAATTATCTACATGATTTAAACCTCTATGACTATCTACATAGACTTTTCTAACATTCTTGAAAGAAAAGACGAATCCTCGATTGATAAATTAATGTCAGACTAAGGTTGTTTTTAGGACATCTTTAGAGCCCAAAATTTTGGCGCCGTTGCCGAGGAGAATGTCAAAGATAACATAGGTTGTGTCTTTGGAGGATGAGGTATTGAAAATAGAAGGTAAGAACCTATGTAGGCAACAAGTAAAATGCTTGTGCCAACACCTATCTTCAACTGATGTATAGAGGTTATATAGGTGCATAGAATTTGTGTATGTGTGTATGACTAAGAAGAAAGAACCTGAAAAACAAAACCCCCCACCAAAAACTACAAAATCCCAGGGCCTGGTGCCCCCTGGAAGGAGCACTTTCATAGACGAAATCATTCGAAAAGCTGAATCTCAAGCCTCGGTTGGACCTCGAAAAGGTTCTACCCGAATCCCTCAAGCAACAAATTCACCAACTGCAGCTCATGTTGAGGTTCATAGAGAAACTGAAGGGATTGAACAAAGTTTCCAAAATACACATACTCCACTTTTCAGTCCTTTAGACGAGGACATTATTGTAATTTGAAAGAAGGAGAAGGGGAGACCAGTGGAATTGCTGAGACAAACCCACCACCACCTGAACCTGGATCTCCCGTGATTCTGGTAGGGGAAGGAATACCTGAAATCCTAGACATAGATAGCGCGATTAAATATCCTAAGGGACCAAGTAATCAATCACCTTGAATAGAACACCCAAAACAAGAAATCCTTGAAGGCTATTGGCATATCTTCGACGAAATGGCACAACAAAATCATTCGCGACCACAGACTTCCACTTTGGAATATCCTATAGTCGATCTGGTTGCTAATGCACCAATGAAAGTCGTTCCACTACATAATCTTCCAACCTTCAATGGATTGATCTCAGAAGATCCTGACGCATTCTTATTAGAGTTTGATATGTCGTGTAGAGGCTATGACTATACCTTTGAACCCCAGAAACTAAAGCTATTCCCTTCCACTTTAAAAGGAACAACTTTACGATGGTTTATGGGATTGGGGGGAGGAACTATAAATTCATGGGATGAAATGAAACAAGCCTTCCTTACGAAATATCAAGACTACTGTAGAACTAGGGATTTAAAGGATGAAATATTTAAAATGATTGCAAAAGAAAATGAAACACTAGAGGAATATGTTGAAAGATTTCAATATAGCATGTAGAGATCACCTTACGATAAATTACCAGGTGAGGTAGTTAAAGCCACTCTAATAAAAGGTATGAAGGATGAATGGGTAGAAACATTGAATTTAATGGGAAAAGGTGATATTTATCAAGAAATGTATGATGACATTGTCCAATTGTGTATCAGGTGTTCACCCGATAGTACACGAACTAGATCAGGAATACGGGCTCCCATCACTAGAAGAAACAACATCACTAGTGGGAGCGTCACCCGAGCATAAAATGACAATCTTTTAGAAAATTTTAAAACTGACATTTTGGATACTCTGACTACACAATTGGATGTTCTGCAAATTATATAGAAACAAGCAAAAGAAGAACAGTCGTTGGCTATATTTTGTCCACGATGTAGAAGGAAACATGGTTCAAGGGAGTTCCCCTTGGACGTGGTTCGAACTTGCGCCATCTGTGTTGAAGACCATGCGACAGAGCAAGGTCCATCACTCCCAGGACTAAAAGTTGTCTTTAAAGAAGCAGAAGAGGAAATAGAACCAATATATCTAATGGCTCAGCGTCACCAATGGGAAGCTCAACCCCAATGTATGCTACAAGATCCTTCTTCTTTCTTTTCTGGGCAGTATAATCAACAACATAATTCTGGAAACACATGGAAGGGCCAACCATTTTCTAACCCCACCTGGAAATCCCAACAATATCCTATTGCACCCTGGCCAAATCAACTAGTTGCTAATCCTACTTGGTCTAACTTGCAATACCCTACCCCATTTTGATAGAATTCAAATAATAACCCTTATCCTTCACAATGGACTAACACAACTGCCCAAGCCCCCAATTGGACTCAAAACTGGCAGCGCCCCATGGGACTGATCAATCAACCCATGGGAATGGCTCCTTAAGCTCAACCCACTTTACAAGCTCCACTTCAATTATCCCAGAATCCTCAACCTCAAATGCACCCTCAATTACTAGTTCAACCCAACCGGAATCCTAATAATAGACCAATCCATCTTGTGCAGATTGTCGAGAATTTGGAGGGTGAAACCAACTCTGTAGGGTTGAATGAACTTCAGCTGAGATCAGGATGTGTAATTTATCCTAAGGAAAGTGAAATTAATCAAGAAGAGGAGAATGAGAATGATGTACAACTAGCAATAAAACCATCGACTGTGGTCATAATAGAAGAAACAAAACAGGGAGAAAACATAGTCGAGCAACAAAATCCTGACAAAGACGTAATTTCTTCTTCCTCGTTTCCTGAAAGGATAATGAAAACAAAACCAACCATATATCCTAACTTTGATATCGTCGGGGAACTAAAGAATCTATGTGTTAAAATTCCACTCCTACAGGCTTTACAAGACATCCCAATTTATGCAAAAACAATTAAAGAACTGTGTGGGAAGAAGCCTGGAAGAAAAACTAAGAATTCCTCAAGTGTTCACATGGTAGGAACTTTGTCTAATCTTATTCTAGGAAAGCATGAGCCAGTCAAGTACACAGACCCAGGGAATCTCGTGGTAACGGTTCAGATACAGGGTTGTTTTTTTTCCAAATACACAGGTGGATTTGGGGGCAACCGTGAATATTCTGACTATTGAGACCTGTAATATCCTGGGTATCACCTCCTTCTAACCTACTTCAATTATGTTGGAACTGGCTGATAGATAGATTGTTAAACCAGTCGACACCTTACATGACATAGCAATTTCGGTCAACTCTTGGGAATACCCAACTGATTTCCTAGTTATTAACCCAAGAAGTAGACTCGATGGACACCCATTAATATTGGGACGACCATGGCTAGCAACATTAGATGCATACATAGGATGTCACATAAGCAACCTAGCAATTGCTAGAGGAAGTGCTATAAAGAACCTTATCTTGTATCTTCCAGCTAAACCATGTTTTCCTGTCATACATCAGCAGTTGCAACCACCTAGATATCCAGAAGAAAACCTATAATCTCCTATCACATTGGAAGAAGATCTTGGGCTAAAAAATCAACTAGAAGATGATGTGATCAACAACTTCATTAAAAACCCAACTGTTGTAAGCAACCCAACATGTCAAATGCTAAAAGATGTTTTAGATAATGAAGCACATGGAGATCCTTTGGAAGAATTGATGGAGCAACAGACTCCCACTACTACTGTCCACAAAAAAATTACAGTTGAAATCACACCAGGAAGATTTCTAAATATTAATGCCAATTTGAATGAGCAACAATAGCAAAAATTGATTCGGATTATTTCTAAATATCAACAGGATTTTGCTTGGGAGTATCCCAACATGAATGTCATTGATCCCCAACTATGTCACATCATATCTATATTGAAAAAGATGCCCGACCCATCCGACAGCCCCAACGAAGATTAAACCCTCATCTCAGGGACATTGTCAAAGAAGAATTACATAAACTGTTGGATGTAGATTTTATATACCCCATTTCAGACAGGCAATGGGTCTCTCCACTAGTAATTGTCCCTAAAAAGAATGGTAAGTGGCGCATATGTGTAGATTACAAAGAACTCAATAAATCTACCTAGAAGGACCATTTTCCCCTACCCTTTATTGATCAGGTCCTTGATACTTTAGTAGGGAAGCAATTTTTCTCCTTCCTAGATGGATTTAGCGGTTATAATTAGATTCAGATTGCTCCAGAAGACTAGGATAAAACTACATTTACATGTCCTTAGGGTACCTTCGTATACCGAGTATTTCCCTTTGGATTATGTAATGCTTTGACCACATTCTAGAGAGATATTTTAAGCATGTTTTCTGATTTAATTAATGGACTTGAAGTTTACATGGACGATTTTACCCCTTATGGCACTAACTTTGATCAAGCTTTAAGCAATCTAGAGAAGGTACTGGAACGATGCATTGCTACCAGGATATGTTTGAGTCATGAAAAATATCACATGATGACGACTGAAGGTGTGGTACTAGGACACTATGTTTCTGCAGATGGAATCTAGGTAGACCCAACAAAAATAGAGGTAATCCTTAATTTGCCTACACCTCGTACACAGACCGAGGTACGTAGTTTCCTTGGCTGTGCAGGATATTATCGCAGATTCATAGAATTTTTTTCAAGAATAACTGCACCTTTACATGCTTTAACTGGTAATGTGGAATTTCTGTGGTCTGATAAGTGTGGTGTTGCATTTGCAGAGCTTACAAGGCTAGTTTCGACTGCACCAATGCTGAGAGGACCAAATTGAAAATTACCATTTCACATCTCTTCAGATGCACATATATCACTATAGGCGCTATCCTTGGACAGGAAGAAGACAAGAAACCTTATGCTATTTATTTTATTAGCAAAAATCTTACTCCCGCAGAATTAAATTACACAGTAACAGAAAAAGAATTTTTAGCCGTTATACATGCTATTAATAAATTTTGCCACTATATAATAGGCTATATGGTTATTCTGTATACTGATCATTTTGCTATCAAATATTTAGCTAACAAACCAATTACTAATGGATGGGTTACTCGGTGGTTGTACCATTAAGGATCGGCCTGGAAGAGAGAATCTTGTTGCAAATTTCTTGTCTCGTATACCCAAAACAAATAACTCTTTGATAGTTGAAGACCTATTTCCAGACAAACACTTGTTCGTTGTCACTATTAATATGCCTTGGTACACCAATGTGGTGAATTATCAGGCAGTTGGGAGATTTCAACACACCTATCATCAAGAGAGAGAAAATTAATTATTCAATGCAGTGCACGGTTCACCTGGATTGGTGGATATCTTTTCCACACAGGGTCTGATCTTCAGATTCGAAGATGTGTCAGAGATGATGAAATTTATGATGTCTTGAAGGTGGGTCATGATGAGCCCTGTGGTGGACATTTTTCAGACTATAGGACTGGGCATTCGGTTTTATAGATGGGATACTATTGGCCCTCAATATTCAAAGATGCAAAGAAGTATGTCTAGGCCTACGAAAACTGTCAGAGGATGGGCCGACCATGCCAAACTGATGAAATGCCTGTGCAACCCCAAGTGGTAATGGAACCTTTTGAGAGATGGGCACTGGATTTCGTTGGCCCCTTCAACCCAAAATCAATCCAGAAAGATTACATACTAGTTGTAATTGACTATATGACCAAGTGGGTAGAAGTGGTGGCCTTGCCAAATGCATCTGAGGAAGCAGTAATTAAGTTTCTCTTTGAACTATTCGTATGGTATGGATTACCCAGGGAAGTAATCAAGGATGGAGGGTCGCAATTTACAGTACATAAAATATTGGCCACTCTATGCAATTATCACATTAAAAACAAGGTTACCTCCCCATACAACCCATAGGAAAACTGACAGGTGGAAAGTACCAATAAAGTCTTGGAGGCAATCTTGACAAAAATAGTTTCAACAAACCGTCAAAATTGGGTAGCCAAGCTTCCAAATGCCTTATGGGACTATCACACAACATGGCGTAACACTGCTAGATACTCTCCTTGTCACCTAGTCTTTGGCAAAGAGCCTATCTTTCCAATTGAATTTGAGATCAAGACTTTGAGAATGGCCCAAGAAATTGGACTGGATGTTACCGAAGCACACATGTAGCACTTACAACAACTCATTGATTCCTGATTCAAAAACTTCAAAGGAAAGCTCACCACCTGGTGGTTGGGCCCTTACGAGGTAGACACTGTATATGACAATGGAGCTGTAAAAATTAAAACAATTGACGATGGACAAGTCTCCTTTGTGGTAAATGGACACCGACTTAAATTCTATCATAAGCCCATTTCCAGAGAGGATTTTCTATAGGTCATGTCAACTGACAAGGCATTGGCCTTAGTAAATGGGGAAGTCCCCCCTTGTTCTTGAAATTTTTTCTGAATTTCCTACTGTATATATGTAAATAGTTTTTTCATTTTGTTAATAAGGCAATTCTAGATATTTTTGTAAGTATTTATTTCACCAGGAGTACACATTTTCAAGGATCTTTCCTCAAAACATTTGTTATACTTGAATTTTGTGTCTGTTAAAGCATCAAATGAATATTGACTTACTGTAATTCGCCATATTTTTGCAAAATTCTTATTTTTTGGCATTCTAAAGTAGTTGCTCTTGAAACTATTCACCACTATATAAGGAAGTGATACCATAACTATCAAGACTAGAGGTCTCTTGTACAGTTTTCCAAGAAACCTGAGTAAGTGCATCAAGTGTCTTTATCAAAGAGTACCAAGGAGGTTTAATGAGTGGTTATTCATGGAAACATCGCAATAACTACAAAGGAAGAAAGTAAGTTGAGCCTAGAGATACCTTTCTGTTCTTTCTCAATGGTACCATCCACTACACACTAAATAACTTGATTATATCATATATTTAGATAGGCTACGTCTGCTTAAGTTCCCCTTACATCGGGACAATCACTAAGTAATATAACAGAAAGTCATCCTCTAACATAAATACCATCCCAATTGAAAAAAAAGAGAAAGAAAAAGTTGTTTTCAGATCTATTCCCCCATCTTCTTGCATAAGCAATCTTATACTAAAATCTTAAAGGATGGAGGGAAAGTCTCTGAGGGTTTAAGAGGCTAACCCGCCAGGATACTGAACAGGTCTGCTGGTAGTGGGTACCGGCCTGTGGTATGACTAGGTAAACCCGACGGAGTACTGAACAGGCTTGCTGGCAGCGGGGCATTCTACCTAGCGAGGATGGTAATCTGACTAAAATAAATAATAAAATTAAACTTGTCTTGATGTATGACATTACTTGCAGACAAAACTGACATGAAATATGTGAAGTTAGGCTAAGGTTAATGAATCTCATACACTTGCCATTGGGGAATAACTCTAAGACTATCTTGAAACTCTCTTGGCTACCTCTTCTTATCTATATATAAGATATATTATCCTATAGGTGGGGCCATCTTCTAACTGTCTCGTCAGACCAAGCTGTGAAATTTTATCTTTACACTTGACATACTATAAATCTTCAACTATTGGGGGATACTGACTAGTTTCCTATACTTTTGATTGTGAGGTGTCACAATACTTAGGTGTGGGGGAGGGGTTCATGAGCTGACAAATGATCATTGCCTAGAGAAGTATATCTTTGCACAAATTCTTTTGTATTATTTCTATGATACATGTTATTACATTGATAGTCATGTTATTTTTGAAATGCTTAACTCCCGTGTGCTATAAATTACTGAACACATACTTAACATACCACTCTTTATTGGTTTATCGTTTCATTACAAGATGCATATTGTAGGTTTGACAATACATTTTTATGCTTGCTATAACCTGTTCATTGTAGGTTTTTGACATTATATGTCATATGCAAGAAGATTGAGTGAGCATGGAGCATTCTGCCTCTGCTCATTAACTACTGTGATTGTAAAAAAAACTTCAAATTTGCAGGCTATCCATTATAAAAGGTGAAAATGCACTTAACATAGAGGTACCAGATGAAGTACCGTAAGAGGTGCCATATGAGATGTCGTATAAGGTGCCGAATGAAGTGCCATACCAATAACTGTCCTATATTCCAGGTAACTGGAAATCAATTACATTCAATTGAATTAGTTGCAGGCATTGATTAAAGATGCTTCATATGTTTATGATCAGATGTCCAAGTCCAAAGACTTGGACATTGATCTAACCACGCATCATTACATTACCCAAAAGCATGCCATCGAGTTCGAATTTCCCACACATGGAAACTCGCATGCACATGTGCGCAATGTACTCCACCATGAGTGCATTCAAAATCGGGTTGGGTTCTCGATTATCTCATTTTCCCTTGCCATTTTCTCTCCCCTGCGTTAAGAAATCGCGCCCAACCTCTGCCAATTCATCCCCTGTCCAAATGGCGTTCGACCTATGCCCAATTCGTGCCACTATTTGGCTTGATTACACCCTTGCTTGGTTAATTTCACCTCTGTCACAATGCCTAGGAGATGCAAACCCTCCTCCTCTGCAGACTTGTTTTCCATTCCTGAATTTTCACAGTGCAGAGAAGTGATTTTGTGCACAGGCTGGGGGCCATTTTTGTCTAGCTTACAAGGCCACGATGATGGCCTCTCCATGCAATTTGTAGTTGGTTTCAATGGTAAGACAACACATGCAGGGTCTGTTACCTTTGAAGTCACAGAAGAGTCCATTGTAGCAACAACAAAGCTCCCAAGAATGGGAGATAGATGGTTCAAAAACCACCAATTGCCGCACTCAAGTTATAACATGGTGTTTAAGCCCGAATTTGAGAGCATTTCAATAGAAAAAGGGTATGCTAAGGAGTGGATAAAGGCAAAATTGATTAACCCCCTCATTGTCATCACAAGGTTAATTACATGTGAAGGTAGATACTCTACTTTCAAAGCTTGTCATTTTAGATCGTTGGCTCATTTTCTATTCAACAAACCCTTGAACTTCCCCTTCTATTTTCTCAAAAGCTTGGAGAAGATGCCTTCTCAAGTGAGGAAAAATGTGACTAACCCCCACAACAGTCTCTTCCACCATGGCTTGATCAAACTCCTCGTTCTTGCCAAACTAGAGAAACATGGGCAAAATTGGGATGCCTTTATCTACCAATTTGTAAACCCTCACTTAACAGTTAAGACTGACAAAAAGTCACTTAGCCTAAAAAAATATCTCTCCATCCAAGCCTCGCTCTCCAAAAACTCCAAACACCTTTGCACAAACCCTCTCTTTTCCAGAACAATACCAAAAGCTTGTTGATATCCCTACTTCTTCATCGGGTAAAAAGACTAAGAGCAAAGACCAAAAGAAGCCTATTGTTGACCCCCCAATGCCTTCACTCTCTCTTGATCCTACACCTAAAAAGCTCCAAGAAGTAATGCAACAAGACTTTCCCATCATTCCCACAAACAAGAGAGGAGCGAATCGATTTGGTAAAGGACCCTTTCAGAAGAGTACCTGGAGAAAAAGAACCAAGCCTTATGCAAAACCTCCACCTGCTTCATATCCTATCCAAGTATCCTCTGACCTTGAGAGCCCTCATAAGAAACCTAGGGAAGTCTCTGCAGATGGATTAGAGCCACTAAGGAAAACAAAATTAGAACCTACCTCACCTTATCGATCTCCCATCACTCCTACTTCACCCATGCCCACTCTAGATATTAAAACTGATAGATTGTCCACATCCCTCAAAGGATATAAGCCTTGCTCAGAGATCACCGATTCTACCCCAACCATAGAGGAGCTAGAAAAGGAAAACCATCAGCTTCTCCAACAGTTGGAGGAAAGGAAGACAATAGATACACACCTTCATCATGACAATGTAGTCCTTCAAACACAGGTTAACTCTCTTCAACGATTGGTCAATGAGATGACCAAAGCTAACCACAACCTCAGAGCACAGCTGAAGCAACACAAGAGACACAAGGCTAAGTCTTCACAACAAGAAGGGGAAGCTTCTAAAGTTGATCCTCCTTAGCAAGCCTAGTTCCGAGGGGTAACTTCTTTTTGTTTGCAGTGGGAGCTGCAAAATCGTATGTGTGGGGGTAATGTTGGGCTCGAGATATGATCACTTTTATGATGGTTATTATACACTTTTTCCACATGTACATATGTGTTTTCATATTTTAAAGGAGATTTTTGAAGAATTTTATGATAAAATGGTATGATTGACATAAGGTACGTGTGATTCATGTTTAATGATTGTATTACGTATAATTCATCATGTTTTATGATTACCAAGATCTAATTCATGTTTTTTTGGTGTTACAGGGCAAAAACGCACCATGTTTCTGCTTCCGGCACTTGATCCGACACTCCTTCCAGTACTCGTTCCGACACTCTGTCCAACACTCCGTATTGCACAAAACATAGGGCGACTTGGCGGTTATGGTATTGGCGGCCAGTGATGGGACAATCGGGCATGTGGGTTTTGTTCATGCTTTCCCTCTTCAGCTACTGAGCTCCTGAAAATGCAGTTTCAGTTGCTCAAGAGGACGATTATTGGCTTGCTCTCTTTTATCAGTTAGGGCATCATTTATTGTAATTTTCCAAAATTAGAAGTGGTTCGACCCTCCTGTGGTTGATCACTTGGTTTGTAAACGTTATAAATACCACTGAGGTGGTCAGATGATTGCTAAGTAGCATAAGCATTAGAATTGTCAGTGTGATAGACAGAAAAACGATTTTACTCTGTTTTAAGTTTTTTACATTGCCAGATTATGCCAGAACTGCATTTTTGAGTTTTTATGGTGAATTCGACCTGCTGAGTTCGTGGTGTACTTTTAGAGAGTGACCACGACTTGCTAGGGGGCCCACCAGTAGTCTGGTAATTGTCTTCGTGTTTGTTTATGCATTTCATAATTTAATTGTTCTCTTTATTTTCTGTACATGCATATTTTTATTGTGTTAACTAGTTTGCTATAGTTTAATTGTTTTGATTCTCTTTTGTAGGTTAGAATGATGAGATGTGTTAGCATGCATTGATCTCGTAGATTAGGAACAAACTTGCAAGTCTCTATACTAACCCCATGTGCATTTAGATGTTAGATCATGCTTTGATTTATGATTTTGTAGTCAAGTTTAAAACAAAGTTTTAATTATAATAGAACATAGTTTTGATTTGGGTTTTCTTTGACAGGGATTTGATGGATGGATAGAGTTAATTTCAGTTTTCATTATAGCTTGCTTATCTCATTTTTATATAGATCTTGTTTAATTAGTTGTTGATTAATGTAGTTGTCAACTTACTTTTTAATGTCATGTTTTAAATTTCTGTTTTTAATCATTTCCTTATTGTAGTTTGAATTGTTAGAATAGACATAAGCATAGTTTCATTTTACGTAATTTCTTGCCTAGAGTTAGATTGCAATTATATTTCTTAGTTAATGATTGAGTTAAAGTATTAATTTTTCTTATGTAGTATAGAAGTATAATGATGATCTTGTTATGTTGTTGATGGTTTATACATGAATATGTAGGGTATCTAACATTGTTTTGTCATGGCTAAACTCTCATTGGATTGTTTAATCCATACCTTTCACTTTGCCATTGAGATTAGTGTTGAGCTTATACCATTGGAATTGTCCTTTGTTGTCAAGTGCCATCGAGATATCATCAGACACCGAAGACATTCACACAACCACCAACATTATATTTGAATTGTCATAGGTTAAAAGATAGTTTCTTGCTTTCATAGATTAAAAGAAATAGTTTTCCTGCTTTCATAGATATAGTTTCTTGCTTTCATAGATTAGAATAAAGTTTTATTGTTGTTGTATGATAGATAGACTTTGCTTTGATAGATTAGATAGTAGTTTACTTATCATAGATTAAGCATTAGTTGGTAGTTCTTCTTGCTTTCAATAAAGTAGATTTCCTTTCATGCATTAGAAATAGTTTTGCATTGAACATTTAGTCCAGTTGCCTCTTAGATTTCTTTTCGTGCAATAGAAATAGTTTTGCATTGAGCATTTAGTCCACTTGCCTCTTAGGCTAGATAGTTGTTCAATGAGAAGTTTTACTTTGATTACTTGCAGTAGTTAGTTTCCTTTGCTTACTTGTTTATTTGCTTTAGTAGGTTAGTTAGGTGTCTTTACTTACTTGTCTTTTGCTTTAGTAGGTTAGTTAGGTGTCTTTGCTTGCTTGTCTATTTGCTTTAATAGGTTAGATAGGTGTTTTTGCTTGCTTGTTTATTTATTTGCTTTCATAGAGTAGTTGTTCATTGAATATAGGTTGTCAAGTTAAAATAGTTTGCTTTTGTTAGTTGCTCATTATTATGCTTAGTAGTTTGCCTTTGCTTATTGTTGAACTAGTTTGCTTTGAATAGGGTTTTTGACTTGCTTTTCTTAGGACTATCCATCGATCCTTGGCCCAAAAGTACTTAGGTTACAGAGTTTCAATTTGCTTAGTAGGGTTTGTTCATTAGATAACTTTGTTTGAGTAGATTAGCCTTAGATAGCTACCTTCCTTAGTTAGACTATACTCCTACCAACCTTCTACCTTTGGCATATATTTTGCTACAACTCTAAGTTTACTTACCCCGGGTTGAAAATTTAAGTAAGGGTTTTTAGTGTCTTTTTAGTGCATATAGAACACCCATCATTTTTGGTGCCGTTGCCAGGGACTGCTTTCATCTTCCTTTCATTGACCAAGTTCTAGATACCTTGTTTGGAAATAAGTATTTCTCCTTTCTAGATGTGTACATTGGGTACAATCAGATTCTTATAGCACCCGAGGACTAGGACAAGACTACCTTTACTTGTCCTTGGGGTACCTATTCCTAGAGGGTCTTACCATTTGGATTGTGTAATTCTCTTGCCACTTTTCAACGAGCAGTATTAGGGATATTTGCCGATCTTATTCATGATTGTGTGGAGGTATACATGGATGAATTCATAGTCTATGACAACACTTACCAGGAAGCCTTAGAAAACTTAGAAAAAGTCCTCATTAGATGCCAGGAAATGAACCTATCTCTAAGCCATGAAAAGTGCAAAATGTTGTTAATTGAAGGAGTGGTTCTAAGACAGCATGTTTCATATGAAAGGATAAAAGTTGATCCTACAAAGATTGAGGCCATTGTCAGACTTCCACCCCCCAAGACTCAGAAAGAGGCGAGAAGCTTTTGTAGTATACCTAGGGAGGTAATATGGGGTACCTAGGGAGGTACCCAATGGGAATTCAGTTATGCGTTATTAGTGGAAGTAATTTAATATATGAGAATGTGGTCATTCAATGTAAGGTGGACCAGGTCCATTATATTAACAAAGGCCCACTATGGTAGTTGGATGTAATAAATGTGAGAAGGCTCTCTAGAAGGTTCCTAGGAGACAGGGAGAGCTATATAAAGAAGTGTAGGCAATGTAATGAAACAAAGTGAAGAATATTGTGATTGTACAAGCAAGGATTGCTTGAGGAGTTTTATCCTTCCATAAGGATTAATATATGGTGTTACCCTACCTCAAGGGTTTTCTCTATTTCTTGTGTTTATGTTATGGTGAATGGTTTATGGTTTATTCTTGTTATTATTGAATTATATTTTCATATCTAGTATAGGTACTTAACAATTGGTATCAGAGCACTTTCCTTGGCCAAAGAAGGGAATTTTTTTTTTTCTCTTTTTGCAGAATTTTTTCTAGGGAATAAAAAGAGGGCGGCGCACTTCAAGTTTAGATATGAAGCTTTACGAGTTGAATTTGGATTTTTTTTTTTATATATTTGAATTCATCTCGGAAAAATACCCAATTTAAAAAAATAACCCAGTCGAAACGGAGTCCGGGAAGTAAAGTTATGAGCATTTTAAATTCAACAGTTTTTCAGGGTTTTTTCGGAAAAAGCCGTGATTTTCTGCCGCAACTTATTGTTCTATTTTTTGGGGTTTTTCATAGCAAGATGTATTTTACAGGGAAATGTGATGGCCATAGTATTGAATCATTCATTAAAGAAATAAAGTCATCATGGGAAAAGAATTGGCCCCATTGGGTAGATGCCAAATTGCAAGGTGATGCAACCATTTGGTGGAAATTGCTTGATTATAAGGAGATGATGACACTCTCCAATAAAGAATTTGAAAAAATATTTTTAGACAAGTGGTCTCATGGAGAAAATAAGGATACAGAGAGAACCAATAGTTTATTTTCATGTGACAAATCTATATTACAGATTCATGGTTGTATTCATAAAGAAAATGTCATTGTTTCTATTAACCCTAGTTGCATGCATAATTTTATCAATGTTCAGTTGGTTAATAGATTGCAAGTTCCAGTAAAGAATATTCAAAGCACACAGGTTGAAGGTGAAAATGTTCAAATTTTTAAAGATTTGAAGATTACCATGGATAAATATGTGTTGCATTCAGATTTTTATGCTATGGATATGGATGAAGTGGATATTGTTTTGGGATATCCTTGGATAGAATCAGTGGGTACCATTAATATTGATGTGCAAAAGAAGTTTTTGAAGTTGTGGTACAAGAAAAAGAAAATCACATTGCAGGATGTGTCTCTTAGTTAGAAAGATGGGCCCATGGAAGCTAGCAAATAAGTTATTTTTGAGTCTGAAGTTGAATCAGAGGCATAATGTATAGAAGGAGATGAAGCAAAACTACAGGAAGGACATAATCAAGAACCTAAAGAGGTCATTGAATCAAAGGCACAAAGTGTTGCAGATTTAAAGAAAAAAGAGAAGATACCTACAGTTGTTGTATATCGCCATCCACATCATATAGAGACACAACAATCATCAAGGCAAGGTTATGTTCATCAACACATTTATGCACCAGTAGGGCACCAGAAAGGAAACCGATCAAGAGGTGCATGGAGGACTACCAACACTACAGGAGGAGCTCAGGCTACAAAAAAAAATTCAAGGGAAACAAAGGCATGATGCAGAGCAAGATCAAGGTGGCGAGGCAACAAATGGACATCATGTTCAACTTTCATTGGGATGGATGGATGGTCATACTTGGTACCGGTTGGCTACATTGCTTAGCCGATCATATTGTATGGTTTCTTCTCATGTTTTGAGGACGAAACATGTGAAGGGGGATGGAATGTAGTATACCTAGGGAGGTAATATGGGGTACCTAGAGAGGTACCCAATTGGAATGTGGTTATGTATTATTAGTGGAAGTCATTTAATATATGAGAATGTGGTCATTTAATGTAAGATTAACTAGATCCACTATATTAATAAAGACCCACTATGGTAGTTGGATGTAATAAATGAGAGAAGGCTCTCTAGAAGGTTCTTAGGAGATAGAGAGAGCTATATAAAGAAGTGTAAGCAATGTAATGAAGCAAAATGAAGAATATTGTGATTGTACAAGCAAGGATTGTTTGAGGAGTTTTATCCTTCCATAAGGATTAATATATGGTGTTACCCTACCTCAAGGGTTTTCTCTATTTCTTGTGTTTATGTTATGGTGAATGGTTTATGGTTTATTCTTGGTATTATTGAATTATATTTGCAGATCTAGTATAGGTACTTAACAACTTTCTTGGACATGCTAGATATTACCGGCAGTTTATTGAAAATTTTACAAAGATTGCTGCACCTATGTTCGGATTACTAATAAAAGCTGTTGATTTTGTTTGGACTGAGCAATGTCAAACTTCCTTTGAAACCCTAAAAGCTAAGTTGTCTGTGGCACTAGTTCTTAGATGGCCCAATTGGACTCTCCCATTTCATATATACACTGATGCCTCCGACACCGCAATAGGAGGGGTATTAGGGCAGAAAGAGGACGAGCGGTCCTATGCCATTTATTTTGTGAGCAAGAACTTGTCCCCTGCCGAGTTAAACTTTGCGGTTACCGAGAAAGAATTCTTGGCAGTTGTTCATGCTATTAACATGTTTCGTCATTAGATTACAGGTTATGAAGTATTTGTACATACCGATCATTCCGCCATTAGGTTCCTCATGAATAAACCTATAACTAATGGTCGGGTGACCAAATGGCTTTTATTATTACAAGAATTTAACATCACTGTGCTTGACCGACTTGGAAAGGATAATGTAGTAGCTGACTTTCTTTCCTGAATAAAAAATGAGGATGATGATATCCCGGTAGATGATAGTTTCCCAGACGAGCACCTCTTTGCTCAATCTGTCAATACCCCATGGTTTGTAGATATGGAAAACTATCTGGCCACTAGGAAATTACCGTCTCATTTGTCACCTCATGAAAAATGGAAAATTATTACACAAAGTGATAATTACTCTTGGGTTGGTCATGATCTTTTTCGCACAGGTACTGATTAGATTATTCATAGATGTGTCCGAGAGGACGAGGTACCTGATATACTACGTAGCTGTCATGATGGACCATGTGGTGGCCATTTTTCTGACAAACGTAAAACATATAAGGTGTTACATTCGGGTTACTATTGGCCTAGCATTTTCAAAGATGCTACCAAGTATGTGAGAAGTTGTGATAGTTTCCAAAGGATTGGAATACCTATGTCATCTGACGAAATGCCTTTGTAGGCCCAAGTTATGATAGAACCCTTTGAAAAATGGGCCCTCGACTTTATAGGACCAATTTCACTCATGTCCCGTAGGAAGAACTATATTTTGGTTTGTACGGACTATGTCACCAAATGGGTAGAGGCAAAATCCCTATTCAGGGATAAAAATAAGTCTGTTGTCGAATTTATCTATGAAGACATCTTTACCCGCTTTGGTTTCCCTCGTGAAATTGTTACCAACCAAGGCACTCAATTTACTTCCAAGATGATGAAAGAGCTAATAGATAAATATGGGATTAAACACCGTAAATCTTCTCCATACCACCCGCAAGCCAATGGTCAGGTACAATCCACAAACAAAGTTCTAGAAGCCATCTTTACCAAGACTGTTTAGTTACATCACCAGGATTGGGCTGATAGGCTCCTAGAGGCTTTATGGGCATATCAGACTACCTGGAGAAATACCACTGGGCATACCCCTTATGAGCTAGTGTATGGGAAACAAGTACTTTTACCTATAGAATTCCAAGTAAGGACCTTCCGTATTGCCGCAGAATTAGAATTGAACCTGGATGAGGCTCAAAAGCAACGAGCCCTACAACTAAATGAGTTGGATGAAATCAGGCAAGATGCCATCCAACGGACAATATTAGTCCAAAACCAGAGAAGCAAGTGGCATGACAAGTTTATTAAGAAGAAACACTTCCAACCTAGTGATTAGGCCCTGTTATTTGATTCCCGATTCAAAACCTTCAAAGGAAAGCTCACCACCCGATGGTTGGGCCCTTACGAGGTAGACACTGTATATGACAATGGACAAGTCTCCTTTGTGGTAAATGGAAACCGACTTAAATTCTATCATAAGACCATTTCCAGAGAGGATTTTCTATAGGTCATGTCAGCTGACAAGGCATTGGCCTTAGTAAATGGGAAAGTCCCCCCTTGTTCTTGAAATTTTTTCTGAATTTCCTACTGTATAAATGTAAATATTTTTTGCATTTTGTTAATAAGGGAATTCTAGATATTTCTGTAAGTATTTATCTCTTATGAGCTTGCCTTTGGTGGAGGCCCAACTGGAAGGAACTTAGTTTCTCGGTTCCGAACTGATTCGGATTATTTTCGGCACGAAATGAGAACGAAGATATAATAAATAAATGCACAGAGATATCGCAGATATTCAATTATATAACAAAAATGTATCAGAGATGCAACCATAAACACAGATATACAGTAATACACGATTTCTATTAATCAAATAAATGTACAGAGACTGTAAAAATACAGAGTGAAAGACTCTCTAGAATGGTGGCAGCTTATCTATGAGAAGAGATGTGACGACTACTCGCATTTGCAAGAAGATGATTATAATGAGGCTCTGAAGGCCTTTTTACAATAAACAGGAATTCCAAAAACCCTAGACATCCAAAAACCTAGCCCTAGGAGATGAAGTGCCAAAAGTCATGTGGGCCCCGTTTGGGTAAGTTAGTACATCAACTTCCCGGGGTCGTAACTTTTGCATACGATCTCCATTTTAGGCGTATGATAGCTCGTTGGAAAGGTATCATCGAGGAGATTCAATTTGGGGGCTCAATCATGCCTTCAAATATCATTGAGAACCTCGATCTCGAAAAACCTTCATTTGGGCCCTCAAAATGGCGGAAGTTAAAAACTGCTAAAAATAGTAAATTGCCAAATTTGCCAGAAAACTGTTTTGAGCCAGTCAGAAAAGGTGGGTGGCCACCGATATCCACCTGGATCAATCCTCCCTCCTTAGAAAGCAATGGTCTCCATTGCGTTGAGTTCCCCGGGGAGAGGGAAAAGCGTTTGCTGAATATGCATCTTTGTGAGCTGCTTGCCTTACTAGAGACGTTGCGCTGCTCAGTTTGTGGAAGACTGTCACGAACCTGTTGAGGCTGAGGCTATTCAAAAAGTCAAGCTACATGAGAGGATGGTGTGCAGAAGAAATATTTTCACTTTGTTGCAGCCTTGTCGACCTGCTTCTATTGGATAAAAGGTGCTTGGGGCGAGGCTGTAGTGGTTGCAGTGTCCTTCTGTTCTCCTTTTGAACAGATTGTGAAGAAGCTAAATTTTACAGTGTGAGATACTACCTTGCAACACTTTTCAGGTGGAACAATAGTTGGAACTACCTATGGTATTCTGTAGAGATGATTCCCTAGATAAACAATGACACTGCGGGGTTGAGACTCATAAACAACATGGCGCTTCCACATATATGGTTGGCCCAAGAGAACATCACAAACATCTAGTGGGGAAACATCACATAATACCTCATGCTTGAAGGGTTGGATGCCGTATGACAATCGACATTGTTGACTGACATGGATATCTCATCCTTAGCGAAGCCACCCGATGTTGTATGGCTGCGGGTGTGGTGTTGTCGAAAATCCCAACTGTTTGACGACCTTTGCTGAGATGAGGTTCTTCTGGCTTTTGCTATCAACAATAAAATGCACCGGGGTCCCCTTCACCCACATCTGTGAATGAAAAAGGCACTCCCCCTCTTCAGGATCTGTTGGTTCTTCTGGTTGAATTGCTACGGTCACAATAATAGCAATGGGGTCTACGTCAATGATCTGTCCTTTACCATTTTTTTCAGAATCAGGGTTCATCTCTATGTCTTTGATCTCTGCCACCGATGACTATTTTGAGCGACATTCATCGGTGTTGTGCTAGGGGATTTTGTGAAACCCACACCATTTTCTGGTGTCCTTCTTTGTCTTCCCGTGACCCTTCTTTTCCTGTGTCTTGGATTGGTTTTCGGGAGACTGTTTGTTAGGGCCATCTTTGTCATACTTTGGTTGTTGCGGATTTGGAGACCCGAACTCCTGTTTGTTCTGGTGCCTAAATTTCTTCTTGATTTTAACATCATATCGATAAGCATCACCGAGTGATGAGATGTCCAGAAAATCCATTTCAGTCTGGATGTATCTGTGTAGAGCCCCACGATATTTCAAAACCAAATGTCGCTCGGAGTCTTTGATACCCATATTGGTGCGCAAGGTATGGAAGGTATTGGTGAAGTCCGAAACTTCTTGGACCCTCTCTTGCTGCAGTGTGGTCCATCTCATGTACTAGTCCTCATAGTTGCCAACAAGGTAATACTGTTCCTTTACTGCATCCACAAAAAAATCCCAAGTGGGATCAACCCCATATATTCCAGACTCCTCTATGGAACTTTGCTCCCAATAATTTTCCCACCAATGTTTGACATGAGGGAGATCTTTAAGGAGTGCGAAGGTGATCTTTTCTTTGTCAGAAAAATTGTGAACAGAGAAATAACCTTCTAGCAGAGTTAACCATTTTTCTAGGGCTTTTGCATCTATTTGTCCTTCAAATACAGGAATATCAAAATTAACTTGTACCTAGAAAGGTGAGGTGCCTCCAAAGTGGCCGCTTGATGAAGATGTGCCTGCTGCTATCGACATACGTTGAAGGATGTGGGTAAAATTCTCCATCATTTCGTCCCTCTGTCGCGTGAGAGCTTGCTCAAGCAACAGATTGATAGGATCGTCTGCTTTGTAATTTTTCTTTTCTTCTGCCATTGAGGGTTGCTTGGGTGTACAAGAGTGATTGTCTTCAATAGAGACAATCTCAAGATCCAACTTGCTATACTCAGACCTTGTCGGGGAGATGCACTGAAAAAAAGATCAAGAGCAGCCTGCTCTGATACCACTGATCCAGATTATTTTTGGCACGAAATGAGAATGAAGATATAATAAAGAAATGCACAGAGATATCAAATATATTAAATAATATAACATAAATGTATTAGAGATGCAACCATAAACACAGATATACAGTAATACATGATTTCTATTAATCAAATAAATGTACGGAGACTGTAAAAATACAGAGTGAAAGACTCGCTAGAATGGTGGCAGCTTATCTCTGAGAAGAGATGTGGCGACTACTTGCATTCACAAGAAGATGATTACAATGAGGATTTGAAGAACTTTTTACAATAAAAATGAATGCCAAAAACCCTAGACAACCAAAAACCTAACCCTAGGAGATGAAGCGCCAAAAGTCATGTGGGCCCCGTTTGGGTAAGTTAGTACATCAACTTCTCGGGGTCATAACTTTTGCATACGATCTCTGTTTTAGGCATATGATAGCTCGTTGGAAAGGTATCATATAGGATATTAATTTTGGGGGCTCAATAATCCCTTTGGATATAATTGAGAACCTAAATATAAAAAAAACCTTCATTTGGGCCCTGAAAATGGCCCCAGAAGTTAAAAACTGCTAAAAATAGTAAATTGCCAAATTTGTCAGAAAACTGTTTTGAGCCAGTCAGAAAAGGTGGGTGGCCACCGATATCCACCTGGATCACGAACCGTGCCGACAAAGAAGTCTATAATATTTTCACTTCTGTTGATCATTTATTAAGAGAAATACTCCTTTCCCGTCCAATTGATATCTTGCAAATATATGAGTTATTATCCATGGGAGTATTTAATATGTTTATTAATAGATTATGCTATCTAATGTGATAACCTTTTATATTATCATCATATGCTTTCTCTTCTTGTTTTTTGAGAACTAGTTGAAGGTATATAGCTTTGGGTTCAAGTGCTCAACGATGGACTTCATCGAACATCTAGATGAGGTAGGCGTCTTTCTTATCTCGCTTGCATATTGGTTTATATAGCATATGTCGGGGATAGAGTTGATTTCTGCAGTCATTTCCATCTATTCTGGTTTACCCTAGCCATAGAGAGATTTTTCTCGTAACAGAATTGGCGACCATACTAGGGATTGAATATTCTTTCTTAGGGTTTGAAGTGCTTTTCTCCTTAGATTGCCCTCGTTTCTATTGTGGTTCTTGTCGTATCATTGCTTGACAAATCTTGTTCACTCTAGGTTTGAGTTTTCAACCTTTCTCCCTTGCCTGGCCTTGTTTTAAATCATATACATGCTTTTTCCCTTGACAGTTGTGTGTACACGCGGGTTGTCTCACTGCAAGCTGCGTATATACACTCTATTTGCATGAACAATCGTGTACATCAGTTTGCCTTGCCATTTTGCCTGGTTTGGTGTTTGCTGGGTGGGATTTGATGTTTGTTGAGTCTTCTTAGGTCTCTGTAGTGCCTGCTGAGTTCTTGTGGGATGACATGAAACCCTCTTTTGGTTGAATTTCTGGGTGAAGTCTTTCTTTTCATCTTTTCATTTTTTATTGTCCTTGTATACTGGGCTGGGTGTTTTGCTGCTTGGTATCCTGCTTGAGTTATCTCTTTTTATACACAGTAGGGTTATATATCAAGTTACTTTTCAATCCATGCATTTTCAGTTTTGGTATATTGAAAATAGAAAAAAATAGGCATTTTGCATTGCTTGGCATTTTTTTTCTTTTGAGTCCTTTTTTCACTAGCTTAGTGCATATAATGAAAGATTGCATTTTTCCTTTTGAATTGCAGAGTTGAATTTGAAAATTGCATTGGTTTTTAGAAGCATATCGTTCATTGAAAGTTAAAGTTAGGACTTTGCATTACTTTCATATTTACTTTTCTTGCCAAGTCATAACACCATGAGTTTCACTACCATACCTTTTTGAGTAATCAGGACCATTAAAATTAATGCTATAATTTAAAATTGATTAGTCACGATTTTATTTTCTAGGGTGCACAAACTACTCTAGCCATAGATAGATTTTCCTCGTAACAGGTAGTGTTGTTCATTTGAACGTAACAACCGCCGTTCCTTCTGTTGTGATTGTTGTTCCCTTTGTGGGTAGTATCGTTCATTCGAATGTAACAACTGTCGTTCCCTTTGTCACGATTGCCGTTCCTTTTTTTTCCAGGTAGTGCTGTTCATTCAAAAGAAACAAATGTTGTTCCTTTTTGTGGTTGTTCCTGTTGTTGTTCATTTCCTTTGAAAGTAACAATTTTTGTTTCCACCAAGAACACGTGCTTCTGATACGTTTAGCCACTCCTTTGGGTACAAACTTCACTAACTAATTTTCAATAGCATCACTTCTAATCATCATGGTAACGATTTGTCATTTTCTTTTTGAGGAATATCTAAACATACCTTATCAAATTGTTCATGGATTGATTTTTCCGAATTATCTTAATATTGTTCATGATCCTTAACCACCATAATTTGTTTCTTTCCCCTATATATATACATATACTTGAATGATAATTTGCCTTCACATCATAAGGAGGCTAAGGCACATTTTTACTTGGAATTCTTACACTTCTTACGCCATCCCACACTCTTAAGTCGTAGATGAGCCTCCCCTAATAAAGCAAAAAAACACAGAAAAAGAAAGGGGAAATAATAATAAGATAATCAAATATAAATAAAGACAATAACCTTCTCCCAAAAAGGATAGGGGGTCTCATCATGAGCCAACCTACCACGATCATAAGAGATTAACATAAATGACATTCCCACTATGGCTATCACACTAGGGAAATGACCTTTGGCATTTAGCGTCAAAGGACAAGAGGTCTCATCATGAGTTGGCTTGTTCACTTTGTTACAATCTAGTGAGTGGCATTATTGTTATCTGGCCACCAAACCAGGATAGTGGACTTTTCGGGAAAATAATATTCGAACTATTTATTGAGGATACTGGCTCATCTACGGGTTAAAAGGTAACCCTGTCGAGACTATGGACGCCCGCTGTCAACAGTGGCTCTACCTGTGGTATTGAAGTTTATCTTTATACGCTAAGTTTTTATTGTGTTCATAGACTTCCTTTCTTAAAAAAAAGGCTATCATTCCGACTATATTCAACACAAAGGAAAGTAATAAAATTATGGCACATGGCATATTTATAAAACGTGTACAAATTTAGACTACTCGAAATATTCTTCGCTAACATATTTCAACATTGGTATTTGAACTTGTACTTCCCACAAAAGGTGTGATTATCGTTCATGATTAACATAAAAGTTCTTTGAAAGTTATTAATGGTCATTCTCCCAATGACGGTGGCGTAATAATTATCCCTCACTTGACTGACCGCCATCATTACGTTCACACATATTGACGGTTGAGGTCGACCTTTTCATTTATCGGGGGAGGATATTCTGCACAATTATCGATAGAAAATAATGATTACAATTAATGGGAAAATTCGTATTTCTATATACCATTGATGTTCTGTAATGTTTACCATTTCTGGTAATTGTTTCTCACAGGATGGTCTAACTAAGTTTGCAGTTGGGAACAATAGTTGTGCTGACTTGTGTACACAATACATGGGTGGCCAAAGCATCTGCTGCGAGCCCACATTGCTGCAAGTAACCAACAAATAAAGGGAAATTATACACCGTCTGGGATGGACACAATACTTTAACAGAATGAGGGATTCGATGTAAATGTCGTGCTAGAATTCTTCCAAAACTTACAGGAGGGAGTCTTAGTAATTCGAGGCATACACGTACTAGTTACCAATGCCATTATAGCTGAGTTAATAGGCCTCCCAAATGAAGGAAAACAATGGATTGATAAATACACAACACTCAAGGAGGCTGTGGAGTCCTTCGTAGAACCAAGGGAAGAATTCGACAAAAAGGGGAAAGGCCTCAAACCCTATGCTCTTAGAAAACCATGGAGGGAACTAACAGGTGTGGTATAGAGATATATCACATGTGACAGGTGATACGACGTGGTGAGACCTCACCACCTCAAGCTGTTGGAAGTACTAAACCAATGATTTGTTATAAATGTACCATTCTTTAATTACCATGAAGTTGCTGGAAGAACCCAAAAATCCAAAGTCCCTGCCAATGTAATTAGTCACCACAAGTTAGTAAAATTGATAGTAAACAGGGCCTTAAACCATACACAAATAACTTGGGGAGACTTAATTGAGCCCGATAGGCCCCTACAAATTGAACAACCTGAAGTCCACCATGAAATTCCCCCACAAGGCATTGAGGCAGCCTAGACAGAAGGAGATAATGCCAAAATTGAAATTCCAGTACCCCAACCTGAAATGGAAACATACCTCATTCAGTTGGTAGAAAATCAGAGCATACAGGCAGGAACATCAAAGAAGAATATACAAAGAACAATCTTTGTTCCTGAAACCTCCATTGTAAAAAGAAGAAGGGGGAAATAGACAGTACAACCTGAAAGCACTAAGGAAACTGTATAGACAGAACAACCATCACATGAAATCCCTGCAAAACAACAGGATGATTTCTTCAAAAGTTATGAAGAAGAGATGGCCCAAGTATTGGGAAATTTAAGGATATCACTTACTGAAAATACAGACAGGTCTAGAGAACCCCAAGCTCCAACGTATTCTCATTCAAACGCTATCTTTGATCTCCCTGATATGGTGATGCCACCTCCTGAAGGAACAAAACAACCAGGACCCTAGTTCGATGAGAACAATCCTTTAGAACAACCAGAGCACCCATAAGATACAGGGAAACAATTACTAGTTGATCAAGGTGGGGAAGACCTTGAAATTCCCCATAGATAGAAAGAAACAACAGGAAAAGTCAATAACATAATCAGAAAATTAAAACATGAAAATAAGACATTGAGGAAAAGGGTTAAGAAAATAAAAGTATTAAAACAAAAAGTTGGCAGATTGAAAGAAACAATTAGACAACTTAAGAAATAGATGGAACAAGTTGACAAAGCTGTTATAACTCTAATTTGCACCAGACATACTTACCTGAGATCAGGCCATCCCATATGCCTTCTTTGCCAAGCCAGTACTGAAAAAATCTTCTTAAAAATCCCCCTTTATAAAGGCCCATGCACCCTGCTCCATTACTGCACACATGTACACACTAGCTGCTCCAATACAGCCCGTGTGTACCTACAAAAGCACGGAAAAAAGGAAAGTTGCTGACGGAACACACAACTTTGGGCAAGTTAACTAAACCTTTCGACCATGCATGGCCGGTCATTCGACCGAATACCTAGCTCCTTCTAGCCTATAAAAGAAGGGGTAAGGGTCCCATTTGAAAGGAGGAAAATCATAGTAAAGAGACTATACCCAATTGAGAATTCCCCTTGTCCCAACCTTTAGCCATCCTTGTGCAAAGAGAAGTATAGAGCAAAGCAGTTGGAGGACAGTTGAAGAGGATCCCAGGACCAGGTTCATGGAGCAATGACTGGATTCATCATTGTAAGTTGCTTTAGTGAAGTTAATAATAAAAAAGTACTTTTCCCGTCCCACCATATGAGGTTTTCATTGTTTATTGCGTACATGTTGATTAAATCTCTAACCCATTAATCTGTAGATCAAATGCATGTGGAGTTCTTTGTTTGTATTTTGTGAATGCGGGTCAACCTTGGGAGGAGAGTTGCAGTCAAAGAGCGACCAAGCATGAAGAGGGATCGATATCAAATGCCAGAAATAAGGTATGTTCACTTGATCTTCTTAACTATGTATTTTCTTTAGAATAATGGGGATTAGGTCCGGGATGATGGTAAAAAGTAGGAATATTTAGGTCTTTTCTGCATGCATGATAAAACCCTAAGTGATGGTCCATAGAGGGATTTCCCACTCACAACAAAATTGGCGACCATACTGGGGATCTCTAGGGTTTTCTGGGAGTCTTTTTGGGTATTTTTAAAAATTTGTTTCATTACTTGTTTTTATAGTTTCTGCAAAAGTCTGAGCTAGTAGGGATTCTGGTCTTCCATACCAGTATTCCCTGCTTTCTTTGCTTGGCTGCATTCTCATTTCGGGAAGTCACAGAGGTACACGCGACTTGTATAAGGCTTGCATGCATGTACCCATGCCCTACCTTCACATAGCCCACGTGCACACGCTAGCTGATGAAGTGTCAGTTGCGTGTTTGAGTTCAGATTTTTTTTTGTTTAGAGAGGTAGTCATCCTCTCCCTTGTCAGAAGTGATCCTTCTCAGGGGCTTTCTGGAACTCATTATGGTCTCTGTTTTTGCAGTTTGTAGCTTAGGTACCGCCTTAGATTGGTTTTTTTCTATGAAATTTTCCTTGAATTGTTTTTCTTTTATGACAAAGTAAGTTTCTGAGTCTTCAAGAGATACTGGTTCTCAATACCAGTAGTCTCTGCCAGTGCTTGATTGCTTGTCTTTTCATTTTTGAAGAGTTGCAGAGGTACATGCAGCCTGCATAAGGTCTTCATGTGTGTACACACTCCCTGACCTTACACAGATCATGTGCATACACTGGTTGTTGAAGTGACGGTTGCGTGTTTGTCTAGAAAATTTTGAGGAGCCAGTCATCCTCTTCCCTGTCAAGTTTTTACTTCCCAAGTTTTTCTTGTTTCTTTCTGGTCTCTGTCATAAGCATTTTTAGCCTAGGTTGTATTCCAGCATAGCTTTCTTTTTCATTTAAAAGGTTTTTTGTGTTTCCTAGCTTTTTAAACTTATTTTTAGCTTGAAATTTTAAGAAAAATGAGTTGCATGGGGGGGGCCATGAATTGTGCATTCATCAGTTTCTTTTAGAATCTTTTGTTATTTCTTCTTTGATTGGAAGAAAATATAAAAAACAAAACTTAGTTTGTTAGATCTCTTTCTTTCCTGGCATTTTCTTTGCACTGTTATTTGAAAAAGAAAAAGAAATTAACATAGCATTGTGTTTTCTTATAATTTTAAAAGCATTTCAAAATAAAAATAAAAAAATAAGAAATATAATCATTCTTTGCCAGTGTTCATGTAAGTTTCATCATTTTTCACAAAGAGTCTTGACAATATTAGTTGCACTACCTTACCCATTTTGAGTAAATCAAGCCTTAAAAAGAACGCTAATTAAAAATTACTAGACTTTATATTTGTAGGTTCCATCAACTAGATTAGGCTAGAGCCTTGATTTAGGTTGGAGAGGAAACTCTTCAAGGCTATAAAAAAAACATACGAGTATGTGCTAAGGAGTGTAGAAGTCGAGTATCGTGAAAGTTATCCGAGACCCCCCTCTAACACAGGGGATAAACACGAGGTCGTGTGCGGAAAGGTAGTGGAGATAACCCCTCCAAAGCCGGACCAATCATAGTGGAGAACACATATAGAGGGCTTGTCTCGGGATTCTGTCGATTGCATTTGCCATGGAGCTTCGGGGGTCTCGAATCTATTTGAGGTCCTTAGTTGTCTTTCGGACCACTTGATTTCGATACCGTTGGCGGGTTTCAGGCTTGATACCCTGCTCATTGTGGTCTACCCGACTGTCGACTGTACCCGCCTGGTGACTGTTCGCGCGCTGGCAACCTAGTTGCATATATTTCTAGTGACATACACAGGTGACTGCTGGGGTATACTGCGGTACCTAAGACAGACATCGGGCCATGCTTTGTAGAGTATACCTGGAGGGTGCTTCCATTTTCGAGTTGCACTTGCACCGGTAATTTGCTCTAGTGTTCGTTGGTGTAACTATTCTGCCAACTAGTTAGTCGTTTGCTTGATTTTCCTTTAGGAACTTTTAGTGTGTGCTCTGTGCTCCCTAGTTTTCCATAGTGAGTTAGTCAGTCGTGGCTTTGGGTCTTTGACCTAGGGTGGTAGATCGCCCACTCCACCGATTGTGAGGACTTTTTGGTCTTCTGCTTAGAAACGTGGAGCCACCTCTTTATAGGCGTTGTTTTGATACCACTGGTTTTCCAGAGTTAGTGCATGAGACTTTTATGGACTTGAACGATCCCACAAGGGGAGAACCTATGCATAGGATATTCATGGCTAATTTTCCCGACCATACCAACCAAGGAACCCCTTCGCAAGGGGATTCTTGTGTTTTTCCCTTCTTCGGAAATGTTGGTGTCCCTTTGATGGCCACTTTGTACATTCCTGGGTTGAATGTGGGACTACCGATTTGGCTGGGTACCATTCCAAATGTACCGAACACTCTTGACGCTTCTCAGTTAAGCACCTTAAGTCATGAGCACCCTGTTGATGTTTCTTCATCAACAAAGTCTCCTCCTCCTTCTCCTACCTCTGATGAAAGTACAGTTACTAGTAACCGAAAGTTAAAACGAAGTAGAAAGAGGAAGAATAGGAAGAAAAAATCACCAACCTCTGCGAGTCATGTTGGAGATAGGTTGACAACCTCTGCAAGTCACGTTGAAGACCAGCACCTAGCCTCTGCAATTCATGCTGGGGGCAAGAACCCACCCTCTACAAGTCAATTTGGGGGAAAAAGTCCAGTCACTGATAGTCATACTGGTAATAGGTTTGTAGCCTCTGTGAGTCATGTTATCGACCCATCACCAACCTCTGCAAGTCATGTTGGAGATGTGCAACCATCCACTGCTAGTCATGTTGGGGGCATTGATTCTATTGAAAAACCTAGACGGATAGGACGTAAGCCTAAGTTCCCTTGTAATCTTTGCAAGGGAGATCGCCTTACTCATTCGTGCCCTGACATTCCAAAGGTACAAAGATTGTGGTCCCTATCTGCAAGCTCTTCTGATTCTGAGTCTTCTAAGGTTTCCTCACAGTCTATTCAACCTTTGGTTGTGAAATTGGTCATGCCGATGCAGTCATTGGTTGATCCCACTCCTCTTCTGGGGGGTGAGGTACCTTTAGACCATGTAGTCTCAAAACCTATTCATCCATTGGTTGTGAAAGTGGTCATGCCAATGCAGTCATCGGCTGATCCCACTCCTCTTTTGGGGGGTGAGGTACCCTTAGACCATGTAGTCTCGCAACCTATTCATCCATTGGTTGCGAAAGTGGTCATGCTGATGCAGTCATCGGCTGATCCCACTTCTCTTTTGGGGGGTGAGGTGCCTTTAGACCATGTAGTCTCGTAACCTATTCAACCATTGGTTGCGAAAGTGGTCATGCTGATGCAGTCATTGGATGATCCCACTCTTCTTTTGGGGAGTTATGTGTCTACCGACTATGTTTTTAGCATTTCCAACTTAGAACAAGGGGGAATTCCGTTCATTCTGAGCACACCCCCTCCAAACCCTAGGATGGTTTCCTTTGATTGGAATGACCTTGTTGGGCCTCATCTTCCTTCCTCTGCACCCTTTCAAATAAGGGTTGAAGTTAATTCAACAAAAAATTATAGATGTATTATGGATGAAGGATCCTCTGCAAGTATTTTATCCTCCTCAGTTTGGAAAGTCTTGGGTTCTCCCGAGCTTGTGTCTGCTTCACATGAGTTGTTGGATTTTGACAGATGTCCTAGTGAATATTTGGTGGTTCTTCCTCAGCTGTCTATCTCGTTAGGTGGGAATATTGTCCGTGTCGATGTTATAGTGGTGCAAGGCCCGTTAGAATTCAATATGCTTCTCGGGCGTGATTATGTATATGCTATGAATGCTGTGGTATCTACGCTCTTCTGGGTGATGCACTTCCGTCACAATGGAAGCATTGTCACTATTGGCCAACTAGCATATGATAATCACCATCCTAATTCAACGTTAGTTTAGGCTACCCCTTTATATGTTCCTAGTGTTCGTGTAGACTCCACCCCGCCACAGGTTAATTATGTGGCGTCTTATCCTTGGTGTTCAATTGCTTTTGAGTAGGAATCTGTGCAATCATGTTTTCCTTCTCGAGACTTGGAATCAACAATTGATCCTTTGGTTTATCCAATGGGGGCATGGGATCCCTTGATTCCCTCTCTTGGTCCAAGTAGGCTTGAGTATCCTTCCGAGTCTGATCTCATTGTTTGTAGATCCTCAAGCCCTCGTGATCATGATTCTTCACTGATAGACTCTGCCAGTCCTGGTCAGAACCTCCATCGTCATATGGAGTATGGTAAATTTACTTCACCCTTTGGGACTGTCGACCCTCATTTGCTTGATTTATTGGATTTTGAATTGCCTTCAGATGAGTCTATCCTTGAAGTCATGACTATGGTTTCTATACCGCAGGAGGACTTACACCATGGTTTGTGTTTTCTTCCCTTTTGGGAGACTTCCCAAGTTGACTATCAAAGAGACTCTTGGTCTGAGCCTAACAACGGGCTCTACCTGGACCAGTTTCATACATGAGTCGTAGCCCCCATGGGTTTTCTTTTAAGCCCTTTTTCAAACCCTCTAAACATGAAAAGATTGCCTAGCGATCTTGTGGCCTTTCACACTCGCTAAACTAGAATTTGAAGCCACGTCTTTCCGGTGGTAGTTTACCCCTTTTTCGGTCCGGACGGTCAACTATACGAACAAAGGTATACTCTAGAGGCCTCAGATCTCTAGAAGAGTATTCTCAGGTATAATTTTAACCCTTTTTCAGGCCTGAGGGACTAAATTTACAAAAAAGGAACCCCCACGAAGTCCATAGTTAATATCTTTTCAGACTCCCTAAAATTGAAAAGATCGTAAAGTGACCTTATTATTTCACACTCATTAAAATGGTCCAGAAGAACAGTCCTGACGGAGTCCATAGTTAAGCTTTTTTCAGACTCCTTAAAAAAGAAAAAATGGCCGAGTGATATTGTCTTTATCACACTCATTAAAATGGTTTTGAATAGAAATCTTGTCAGTTCTAGTTTACCCCTTTTTCAAACTGACTAGACTACCTTCGAAAAAGGTACCCCATCAGAGTCTCCGTTTACGTTTTTTTAGACTCTCTAAATATGAAAAACTGTCGAGCTTACCTTCTATGGGCTCATTAAACTTACATCGAAGGATGTTACCATTCTGTGTTTTGTTAACCGTGTTTGCATACCTGTGTCTTTGGTCTAATGCCGAATCCATGTTGCTCTCAACTGAACCATCTGAAGCATGCCTTATACGCAAGCCCTGTGGCACTTTGCCTCTGCGTCTTAACACCTTTGGCTCCGGGAGGGATTTTTCCCGAGTGTCCTTGCTTTGAACATCAGTCTTGTCTTTGCGCCTCAAAATCATATGTTTGCGACACTCATTCCTCCTTTGTAATGTAACATTCTTTTATTCTTTTTCCAAAATTATTGAAAAAGACAAAAAAATCAAATATACCCCAAAAAGAGGAAGGGAAAAGTATTTTCTTTGTATTGGCAGCATAATGAGTCGCCCTTGGATAAAGCACATCCTTCCATTTGTTCATCAAGCCCTGGGATTTAATATGACCTTAGGAAGCTGTTCCCTCTACATTGAGCTGTATCCTCCTCCATTTGGTTATTTTTCCAGACATATGGAAAGTTTGCACTGTCTCCTGCATCGTGAACATATGTCAATGCCATGCTGCCCAAGTCTCATCATTTGTCGTGCTATTGTCCAAGGGAAGTTTTTACCAAGATTGAGTCATATCCTCTGCATTTTGTCTCTTTCCCTCATGCCCGACCATCTCGAAAGTCCAATCAAGTCTTTGTTCGAAATAAATGAAGCCTCCAGTCTGATCATCAAGATTCTCTAGTCCATGACCGACGAGCCGTTGAAGACCTCTGGGTAGTGAATTCTTACACTCATATTACACTCCTACCCGAGTTTTGAAGATTTTTAAGTTGTTTCTTGAGCTCTGAAGACCTCATCTCCAACCATCAGGCCTTATAATATTCTAGAAGATGGATACTATACATATATATCTTTTTGATTTTGAGATGTATATCTGCTGTGTATTTCTCGCGACTACACTTTATATAGTTATATGACATGGATATACAATGTATTTGATTGGTAGCCATGATTTTATTTCATCCCGAGCATGGGTATGCCCGCCTCGGTGAGACAATTGTTATTTTGCAGATGGCACCTCCTGATTTCTGGTCCTTGGGCTAACCGTTTTGGTACATTGATAAATATTGGTAATGTATTTTGGCCATCAGATTCTCTTCTGACCTCACACATTAGGGGGCATCTGTTATAACTCTAATTTTCACCAGACATACTTACCTGACATCAGGCCATCCCATATGCCTTCTTTGACAAGCCAGTACTGAACAACTCTTCTTAAAAAAATCCCTTTATAAAGGCCCACACACCCTGCTCCATTACTGCATGCGTGTACACGCTAGCTGCTCCAATACAACCCTCATGTACCTACAAAAGCACGGAAAAAAGGAAAGTTGCTGATGGAACACACAACTTTGGGCAAGTTAACTAAACCTTTTGGCCATGCATGGCCGATCATTCGACCAAATACCTAGCTCCTTCTAGCCTATAAAAGAAGGGGTAAGGGTCCCATTTGAAAGGAGGAAAATCATAGTAAATAGACTATACCCAATTGAGAATTCCCCTTGTCCCAACCTTTAGGCATCCTTGTGTAAAGAGAAGTATAGAGAAAATAAGTTGGAGGACAATTGAAGAGGAGCCCAAGACCAGGTTCGTGGAATAGTGGTCGACTTCATCATTGTAAGTTGCTTTAGTGAAGTTAATAATAAATAAGTACTTTTCCCATCCCACTATATGAGGTTTTCATTGTTTATTGCATACATGTTGATTAAATCTCTAACCCATTAATTTGTAGATCAAATGCATGTGGAGTTCTTTGTTTGTCTTTTGTGAATGCAGGTCAGCCTTGGGAGGAGAGTTGCAATCAAAGAGCGACCAAGCATGAAGATGGATCGATATCAAACGCCGGAAATAAGGTATGTTCACTTGATCTTCTTAACTACGTATTTGCTTCAGAATAATGGGGATTAGGTCTGGGATGATGATAAAAAGTAGGAATGTTTAGGTCTTTTCTGCATTCATGATAAAACCCCAAGTGCTAGTCCATAGAGGGATTTCCCACTCACAACAAAAGCCCATGAGAAGAAGAAATCTAAGAGGGCTAGAGTACAGGGAAGAAATCCACTTCCCAGAAGGACAACTCACACAAATTCTATTGAAACACAAACATACCATGCTCCTTTGGAAACAATTGAAAAAGAAACTCAGACAGAAGCTCCAACAACAATAGAAACAACTGTTCAGACTAAAGAAGTATTTCACTCCCCTAAACTGGATTCCATTATTAAAAGGTTGGAAGCATAACTAGAACAATCCCAACAAACCCTAACTCAATGCATAAGTGAAATGGTAACAGTATCAGAACATTAGGAAGTTGTCAGACAACTCTGAGCCATGTCAGCAACTGAAAATGAGACCTTTGTTGAGCTCAACAGAGATAAAGAAAAGGTGAAGAAGGTACAGGGTGAACTTGATGGAGCTTTGGAACAAATCAAATAATTTTTCTCTGTTTATTATGATATTTTAGCTTGCAGGGCCCCTGCTACTAACTATGCCTTGTTTCTATGAGAACGTTATTTGTTACTAAAAGTAAAAACTATTAGGACATGCACACCTTATGAGTTCACCACTGTTTCTAATTTTGTTTCATGTTTTAAAGAACAAGAGGATGGAGTACAATACTTTTTGTGTGAACTATATCTTCACAACTTCATCCTAGAAGGAAACATAGAAGAAAACCCCAATCCATTCATTGGGGATATCCAGTTTCAGGCCTTCTTGTCTTTTGCATAAATTAAACCAGGTGGGATAAAACACATAAGGTTTTCATGAAAAGGGAGAATGGAATAGACCTATGAATTAGAGGGGAACCTCCTAAATCCTTTGATACCATTATGAAACACAAAGCATTCATGAAGAGGGAGAAGGTTGTGGAATATTTAACCCCTATTCATAGACATGTTGTACATTTAGGTCTATAGTATTTTGGAGAGATTAAGGAATAATCCCTTTCTGCTGCCAAATTAAGATGGAATGTCTCTTCAAATGAAGTCAAGAATAGGGAATCATTTTGTTTCAAAAATTTTCAAGCAGCTAATTTCAGGTTAGAGAGGTATGCCAGAATGATCATGGAAGAAGGGCCTTCCTGGATTGGATGCAGGTACAATCCTGCCATTATTTGGTATCCTTTAGAGGGTTTTCAGAGTGATTATGAAATTTGTAAGAAAATGGAAGATGTTTCTTTTGAAGAGCTTAAAGGTAATCATGGGTTCCGAAGACCTAGAGAAGAGACCTCTCCACCCTTCAATATCATTGCTTTGCATATAAACTCTCTTGTTGCATGAGGACATGCAAAATGGTAAGCTGGGGGGTATGTTGGGTTGATAAAAAGGTATAAATATTCTCCTTTTTACTCTAATTTGTGATATATTCTTTGTTGACTTTTCTATTAATTTGAAGTAATTAGGAAATAAAATGGTTAAAAAGTCTTTAGGAAATATTATTAAATGATATTAGATATTTTCTGAATTTTGGTTTGAATTATTTTGATTTTATGCAGAAATGGACAATTGCTGTTTACTCAAGATAATTAAGAAGATCATGAAGATGCACAAGCCATTAAAGATCGAAGAAATCATACACAAAACGATTTAAAGGAAGATTGACTCTTTATTTTGCAATCTTCATAAATAGTAAAAGCAATCCTGAGGATCTCTCGATCCTCATGATATCTTAATTTACTTATTTCATTGTAATATATAAAGGATAGTGAGCAATAGAGAGAAACCCAAGGAATTTAACCAAACATTCAGATCTCTTAATTGTTGACATTCTGTACAATAATCCATTGTATTATGGAATTAATGAAAGCTTCAAGCGTTTTGATCATTTCTGCGTACTGAGTTTTTAGTAGCAGTATCTTCTGAAGATCATGGGCCCAATCGACAGGAGATACTGTCTCATCTGTAATCTTATCAATTCTGTTATAGCTTTGTGATTTGAATTTCCTTTCAACAGTTAAGATAAACTCGTTAATGTGTTGATTCTTTTATGAATTGGTTAAGTTGTTCCATTTGTAGAGAATAGATGTTCCATTTGAAGATTATCGATTGTTGTTCCATTTCCAATTGTTGTTAATTTATAGCCTATGGATTCCTTTCATTCAAAAACTCATTTGCTATTCCTTTCGCTAAATTTGCATTTTTTGTTCCTTTCGTTTAATTCACATTTTCTGTTCCTTCTTAAATATGCAGTAGATCGCTATTCCTTTCCAGTAGATTAATTACTCATTGAGAGATTGATTCATTAAGTGTTATTGTAGAATAAATTTGTTGATACTGAGAGGGGGGTGAATTAGTATTAAGTACAATTTGAAACCTTTTTCAAATTATACTTAAACCATTCAACTATATCCAATGAGCAATGAACAATAGTATAAGAGTTACACCAATACACCACAATACACCATGCACAATATATGAGAAATAATCAATAGTTATTGTTCAAGGGAAGTAATGACTTCCAAAGGTAGCTACAACTTCCAAATGTAAAGGGAGGGATAAACCTCCAAGAGGAAGACACAATCCTCAAATATCAAGAGAGATTTGAACTCTCCATCCTTTCCCCTTCCTTCCACCTAAGAATATATGAGAGATAATAAAACTTTACATTAAATCATCACCATCAACCAATCATCACATAGAACTTGATAATGCTTCCTAAGACTTCTTCAATTTTTGCAATTCTTCAATTCTTGGAGTACTCTGAACCTATAGATAATATTACTCAATGTATTCTCTGAAAATCCTCCAATTTTCACTTCTTGAATCCTCCCCAAAAAGAGGTTATAGAAAGAATGGTAGACTTTATTCAATTCTGGTCTATTCGAGAGAGTGAACTTGCACATAATGCCCCACACTCAATAATTAACATCCAATTCTGAAACTCTCACACAAGAAACTACAGTAAGTACTATTTCCAATGAAATTTGTACCACTTCATTTGGATTCTCTATGAAGAAGTTATGACTGTTTTAACTGGAACACCTGTTTATTGACTAGCTCCAGGACTGGTCACAAACCCTATCTTCCACATAGTGTATCTCCATAATTATAGAAAATCGAGAGATAAATTTTTTACCATAGGTACCTTGATATGTCTTCTCAATACCATAGCGATTTCACCATCTGAATCATTATAGAAAAAAAATTATAGCAAAAATGGTAAGATGACCTGAAAATAACATACCTTAGAACACATCACCAAAATACTTCATCCTCCCTTGAAATCCGGCCTTATTTTCTTCTTATTTCCTCTGAAATTCGACTTGTATCAAATGAATGTATAATGATGTTTATTTATACCATTTATGTCACTTCCTTTTAACATTAGGGCCGATCTGACACTTTCTTATTTTGTAATTCTTTTATTTAATTATCTCCAGGGCCTACATGTACTTCCTTATTCAATTCACTTTGTCATGTACTTCCTTCTTCAATTCACTTTGTCATGTACTTCCTTCTTCAATTCACCATGAGGATCCACATTACATGTCACATACCACCGGAAACAACATGATGTATACTATCCATCCATGGGTGTTGTATCTACATGTGCATTTTCCTTCATGTCCAAATACCTTCATCAATCTTGCGGTCCAAAACCTATGACTAGGGTTGACATCAATGACAACAACCAATCTTCCAACAAAATTATTGTTTCTTAGATAAATGAATTCAAAAAATTGATTGATGCTTTGATTCATGGTGTGTTATTGTTCATATTACAATTCTATTGAGTGAGTTATTAGTTTCAACGTTTTTAATGAATGCGTGAAGAACTTGATTATTGCAGTGATTTAGATAGACCTAGATTTGCTGTCGCTGAATTATCTACATGATTTAAACCTCTACGACTATCTGCATAGACTTTGCTGACATTCTTGAAAGAAAATACGAATCCTCGGTTCATGAATTAATGTCAAACTAAGGTTGTTTTTAGGACATCTTTAGAGCCCAACACAAGGAAGTTTGATGACGAAAGTTTCAGAGGTTCAGAAAGCCCTATTTTTTGAAGCTGTATGTGGGATGCAGTGGGCCAGGTTGCGTACATACTCGGGTTGTAGAAGGAGAGGGGGCATACATATTCTTTCTAAATAAGCACAGGTCACGTATATTTGAAAAGGCCAAGAAAATCTTGAGTAGATGCTAGTGCCAGGTTCCTAAAGTCTGAAGCAAGTTCCCAGGATATCATTCTATAGGTTCAGTTATGCTACATAAGTTCGGGTATGGTTATATGTTATCTTGATGCTTATATTTATTTATGGTATGGTGAACGCTTGAAGCATTATTTGTATGGTTTTTATGATGTTTGGATATGGTAGATGTTGTATGGTTGGTTGAGTGGTTCTGCTCTGATATGGTTTAGGGATATCTATGTTGTGTGATGGTGTATGCATGAGGAACATGCATAGGTTGTTGGATGGTACATATTTGTTTGTGGTTGGGATGGTACAGGTTGGGAAGTGACATGATGGTCGCAATGATAGGTTACAAGTGGATGTGACAGAGGCAGAAAGAGTCTGAAGGGCCAGAAGTTTGAAGTTTCAGAAACCCTAGTTTTCTGAGGGTTTACGTAGGTTGATAGTGGAGAAGGTCATGTACATACATGTGCTGCAGTATAGACAGGTCGTGTACATATGCATGATGTAGTATAGACAAGTCATGTACCTATTGACATATTATTTCTATCTACAAGCTAGGTATTTTACTTGAGAGTTGGATTCTTTGTTGATTAATTGGGTTGGTTGTCATTGATGTCAACCCTTGAAGAAAGTCTGGTAGCGAATTCTGGTAGCACAAAGGTTTGGGTAATGGACCCAAGTTTGTTTGATGGATAATGGTACGATTTTTGATATATTTGTAGGCAATACTATTCTATATGGATAGTACATGTCATGCCATTTCCAGTGGTATGTGGAACGCCACATAACTCCTCATGGTTAGAGAGTTATGGCCATGTGAAGTTGGAGAACCCTCATTAGTCATCTAGAAGCCCCAAAAGGTCAAAGTATTCAAAGTGGTTGCAAACAAGAAATTATTTAAATAAAAAAGTGAGTGATGAGTGTACTATAAGTCAAAGTGGATACAAAAGAAATTATTTAAATCATAAAGTTAATGGAGAAATTACTAATTGGACAAGTGGTTAGAACTGGTTTAGCCCTAAAATAAGGAAAGTGGGTTAAGATGGTTAGAAGGTAATTTAAATAATAAAGTGAAGTGACGAGTGTACTATAAGTCAAAGTGGATACAAAAGAAATTATTTAAATAATAAAGTTAATGGAGATATTATTAAGTGGACAAGTGGTTAGAAGTGGGTTAGCCCTAAAATGAGGAAAGTGGGTTAAGATGGTTAGAAGGTAACCCCTTGAGGAAGCTACATGAAAGTATAAATAAGAGTCAAAGGTCTCTCATTTTTAATCACACTCTAACATATTGAATATCTAAAAGTGATAGAGGTAACGAAAGGATATCGAAGACGAATTTTAGAGGGAGGGTGAAGCAAAGAAGGCCGAAATTTAAGGGAGGATAAATTGTTTTGATGATGCTTTCTAAGGTATGTTATCTAGAGGTCATCTCACCATTTTCGCAATAATTTTTTACTAGAATGATTTAGACCGTAAAATTGGGAGGCCGTTCAGGAAACATATCCAAGTAGTTGTGATAAAAATTTCAGCTCGTGGGTCATTGTATTTTTGGAGTTACACTCCGTGGAAAATAGGGTTTGTGGCTAGTCCTGAAACTAGTCTAAAACAAGTGTTTCGGGTAAAAATGTCATAACTTCTTCATAACATATCCAAATTCAGTAAGAACAAATGTATTGGTTAGAGTACAATCTATATAATTCTATGTACCATTTTCATATCCATACAAAAAATATTCCATGTGAGGCACTCTCTACATGTTCACTCTCTAGAATAAGCCGAAATTCAACAAGGTATGTCATTTTTGCAATAACTACTTTTCTGAGAGGTTCCAAGTAGTGAAACCTGGAGGAATTGCATAAAAGACACTGAAGAACATTGTGTACTATTTTAAGATCTTTATTCATTAGAGGTACATAGTTATGATTATTTCAAGTTAGGGTTGTTGACTAATCCAAAATTAGTCATGTGAGAGTAAAGTAAAGTTCGATAAAAATGCTAGTCTCTTGCTGTTGAAGTTAAGGAAGGTTTGCAGGTATGTGATCATATACACCAGGTCTATTACAAAGTTACAAATCAGATTTGGGTGATGAAATTGATGAGGGCTTTTGGTTTAGATACATGTTGGGTACATGGTTGAGACAAGTAGTTGATGATTTGGCATATACACCTCATAAGGTGCATATACATGAGTTGGCATATACATGAGTCATAGTTTATGTGTATTTGATGCATGATTGATACATATTTGGTGCATGGTTGTGTTGGATTATTGAGAGAGGGGGGGGGGTGGTGAATCAGTAATAGATCAATCTAATCCCTTTTAACCATATAATGCAAGTGTTATATCATTGTAGCATTATCATCTAATATTTGTAGAGTAAATAAACAATGAAAAAATGAACAATAATACACATACACAGTGCACCGATGTTTTTACGTGGAAACCCAAAGTGGGAGAAAACCACATATTGCTTTTTCTTATATGTCTTGAAGAATTACATTCATTGGAAGCACCAACTTCCTTTGTTTTCCAGTTGCAATTGGAAGGAGGCTCCAACCCCCTAGATTCTCAGGCTACAACCTAAGTGAATCTCTAACTCCCCAATTCTCTGGCTACAACCAGAAGGAGGCTACAACCTCCTATGTTCTCCGACTACAACATGAATGTGGCTACAACCACCTGTCCTTGCCCCGTCCAACTGCCCTGATGTATAAGTATAATGATGGAACCACTGTCACACTAGCATTGTGAGATATACTGCTGTAAACCTGTACCAATAAACCTGCACCAAACAACATATACCAATAACCTGAACCATGTATCTACCATGCATCAACCTGTACCTCAACCTGTAATCAACCTGTACCATAAACAAGTGCATCAACCATGCACCAACCTGTACCAAACAACATGTAATCAACTTGTACCATAAACAAGTGCATCAACCATGCACCAACCTATATCTAAACCTGCAAATCTTCCTTAACTTTAACAACAAGAGACTAGCATTCTCATCAAACTTTACTTTAGTCTCACATGACTAGTTTTGGATTAGTCAACAAACCTAACTTGAAATAATCATAACTATGCACCTACAATGAATAAAGATTTGAAAATAGTACACAATGTTCTTTAGTGTGCTTTTTGCAATTCCTCCAGGTTTCACTACTTGGAACTTCTCAAAAAAGGAGTTATAGCAAAAATGGCATACCTTGTTGAATTCTGACTTATTCTAGAGAGCGAACTTGTAGAGCGTGCCTCGCACATAATATTTGTGGTATGGATATGAAAATTTTACATAGAATACTAAAAAATGTACTCTAACCAACAAATTGGTCTTACTGAATTTGGATCTGTTATGAAGAAGTTATGACGTTTTTACTCGAAACACCTGTTTTAGACTAGTTTCAGGACTAGCCACAAACCCTATTTTCCACAGAGTGTAACTCCAAAAATACAATGACCAACAAGCTGAAATTCACACCACAACTACTTGGATATGTTTTCTCAATGGCCTTCCAATTTCACGATCTGAATCATTCTAGAAAAAAAGTTATTGCGAAAATGGTGAGATAACCTGTAAATAACATACCTTAGAAAACATCATTAAAAGAATATATCCTCCCTTGAATTTCGACCTTCTTTACTTCACCTTTCCTCTAGAATTAGGGTTAGATATCCTTTGGTTACCTCAGTCACTTGTAGATATTCAATATGCTCAAGTGTGATTGAAATGAGAGAGCCTTGCCTCTTATTTATACTCTCGAAGTAGCTTCCTTAGAAGCATCTTCTAGGCCACTTTGTCCACATAGCCACTTTTTCCACATAGTCACCTATGTCCAACTTTGCCCAAATTGCCACTTTTCCATGTATCGAATAGCCACTTGACCACTTAGCCCATTTTCCTCATTTTAGGGTTAACCTTCTTATAACCACTTTTCATAATTAGAAAGTTCTCCATTTACTTTATTATTTAAATAATCCTCCTTGACTTTGTCACTTCACTTTATTATTTAAATAATCCTCTTTGATTTTATCACTTCACTTTATTATTTAAATAATCCTCTTTGACTTTGTCACTTCACTTTATTATTTAAATAATCTTCTTTGTCTTTGTCACTTAACTTTATTATTTAAATAATCCTCTTTGACTTTGTCACTTCACTTTATTATTTTAATAATTTCTTCTTTGCAAGCACTTTGACTTCTTTGACCTTTTGGGGTTTCAAGCCAATCATATGAGGGTCCTTCAACTTCGTAAGGCCATAACTCTCAAACCGCGAGGAGTTATGTGACGTTCCACATACCACCGAAAATGGAATGACATGTACTATCCATATAGAATAGTATTACATGCAAATATGTCAAAACTCATACCATTATACATCAAACAAACTTGGGTCCATTACCCAAACCTTTGTGCTACCAGAATTCACTACCAAACTTTCTTCAAGGGTTGACATCAATGAAAACCAACCCAATTAATCAACAAGTTGATGCACTCGTTGATGGTATAGGTTGAGGTATAGGTTGGTGCATGGTTGATGCACTTGTTTATGGTACAGGTTGATTACAGGTTGTTTGGACAGGTTATTGTGACAAGTTATTTGTACAGGTTTGGTGCATGGTTGATGCATTTGTTTATGGTACAGGTTGAGGTACATGTTGATGTATGTTACATGTTGGTACAGTTTATTGGTACATGTTGTTATAGGTTGATTATAGGTTGATTGGTACATGTTTACAACAATATATCTCACAGTGATAGTGTGACAATGGTTCCATCATTCTACATCTATGTCAGGGCGGTTGGACGGGGAAAGGAAAAGTGGTTGTAGCCAAAAAACATAGGGGGTTGTATCCTCCTTCTGGTTGTAGCCAGAGAATTGGGGAGTTGGAGCTTCCCTCAGGTTGTAGCCTGAGAAACTAGGGGGTTGTATCCTCCTTTTGGTTGTAGCCAGAGAATTGGGGAATTTATGCTTCTTTCAGGTTGTATCCTGAGAAACTGGGGGGCTGGAGGCTCCTTCGAGTTGCAGCTGGAAAACAAAGGAAGTTGGTGCTTCCAATGAATGTAATTCTTAAATACATATAAGAAAAAAATTTCTATGGTTTTCTCCCGCTTTGGGTTTCCACGTAAAAACATTGGTGTACTGTGTATGTGTATGATTGCTCATTTGTTCATTGTTTATTTACTCTATAACTATTGGATGATAATGCTACATTGATATAACACTTGCATTTTATGGTTAAAAAAGATTAAATTGCTCTATTACTGATTCACCCCCCTCTTAGTAATCCAACAATTGGTTTAAGAGAAGGTTCCTTCATGAAACAATTTAACCACTGGAAGGAGATCATGGATTATTCTGAGAATGGAGTACCACTGTTTAATGGTCAAAATGGTTTAAAGTACGAGTTATGGAGTGGAAGGACGAAATTATTTTTACAGGCACAGGGGTATTATATTTGGCTCTCAGTTGTAACAAGATATGATAATTCAAAAAGGGTAAAGACTGCAGCCAAGAAGGAATTGAAGAAGAATAACAAAATAGCAATGGATTTCATTTGGGAAGGATTACCTAATCCGGTAAGAGAAAAGGTTGGTAAATGTTCATCAGCCAAAGAAATTTGGGATAAGTTACATGACATATATTCTTCACCCATCACATATTCAGAAAATGCCAAATAAGATGCAGGTACATATCAAGAAGAAATATGTTCACCAAGTCAAACAGATTCAAAATATGAAGAGTACATAATCAACAGAGGTATGTTGTTTTTCTTTAATTGTGAAAAACACAGACATCTTGAAATAGAATGCCATGAAGGAAATGAGACATAAAAAACTAATTGAAAATGAAGACAATTATGAAGCAGAATTGATTAGTGCTTTAGATGAATTAAGAAAAGAAAGAGAAGAAAACAAGTCACTCAAGAAAGAGTTTATGAAACAAAATGAAAGTGTTCACATTTTTGAAGAAGCCTAATAGGTCATCGAGAACTTAAGAACTCAGCTAGAAGAAGCCAAAAATATTGAAGAAAATCTTAAATATCAAAAGTAGTATTTGGAAGCCAACATAGCAGCACATAAGGAAGAAGCAAAAATGAGAGAGAAAATATTGATAGATCACATCAGCTTGAGACAGAGAAAATATTGAACTAACGATCTAACCAGCTTGAGACAGAGTTTGGTCAAGAAGAGAAAGGATTTGAAGAAGAAATAATCACATTAAAAATCTAGATTGAAGAAGTGAAAAGAAAAAAAGAAGTCACGAAGTCTCAGATAATGAAGAAAGAAGAAGAGGTTGAGAAGCTTGAAGAAGAAGTTGTCACATTGAGAATTAAAATCGTCAAGCTCAACAAGAACGTCGAAGAGATAGAACCATCCACATCAGTTATAGAGAATGAAGTGAAGCACTCTAGGTTGCTAGAGAAGAAGAATGAAGAAAATAGAAAGAGTTATACGAAAGTAATTAAAGGAAGGAACCATGGTCAACCAAAATCTAAGAAAACCATTGAAGATACATCCTCAAGAAGACCATCCATGTTTAAACCACAAAAAAACTTCAATCATGATCATGATCAGTCAAGGCAGAAATTCAGGAGTACTACACCACAAAGAAGATCATTCACTCCCAGGTATGCAAATTTCTTTTATGGTCATTGTTTTTATTGTACTAATTTTGGACATAAGGTTGCAGATTGCAGGGATTATAAAAGAAATGTTCAAGCAAGAAATGCTTATGTGGCCCCACGTAACATTGAATGTTACAAATGTCATAACTATAGACACATAGCTAGTGATTGTAGAAGCATGATCGATACTTCCATGAAAGAGAAAACTGATATCAGATGTAACAAAGTATGGATAAGAAAACATGAAGAACATGTGAAGAAACACCAGGTCCCATAGATCGCAAGATTGGCAATAAAACGAGACGAAGAAAATTCTACAGAGAAAAATGAAGATGTCAGATACATAAAGGTTTAGAAAATAACTGAGAGAAAAGAAGGACATGTAAATAAGGAGCAGGTTCAAGAGATTGTACTTTCAAGCACTGTAGTGAAAGATGAATCCACAGACAGAAAGAAAGAAGTCAGAGCTTAGAGAGATGATGAATCTACTAATGAAGATGGTGATGAATACACTTCAGAGAAGGAATTGTTCTGAGCCATCTGACTTAGAGAATCCCAGATAATATGAATAATAGACATGGGGAGTCTATGTGGTAGCTGAGACAGACCAAAGAACCATCCTTCGAGCAGCTTGTAGAATTTGAGTAGACATATTCAGTGCATTTTGTTAGAATAAGTAAAATATGATAGATTAATCAATTGTAGTAGTACTTCATGATAGTATAGTGACATATGAGTCATAATTATGGACAATTGTGTAGCAGAGTCTTGAACAATATGGACATATATGGATGCGAAATCAACTTTTCTGAATGGGGAACTTGAAGAAGAGGTCTACATTGAACAACTGGTTCCTAGAACATGGTACTTTAGACTGGATAAATATCTACAACAAGCAGGGTTCATAAATAGAAGTGTAGACAACAACCTCTACATCAAGGTAATTCAAGATGGTATTTTATTAATTGATGTTTATATTGATGATATTATTTTTGGAAGTACCGATGGCAGGTTAAGCCAAAAATTTGCAAAGGATATGCATAATGAATTTGAAATGTCATTACTTGGAGAACTATCCTTCTTTCCGGGTCTTCAGATATGTCAAAGTAACCAAGGAATTTTTATTTCTCAAACTAACTATATAAGAGAAATGCTAAAGAAGTTCGGAATGGAAGATTGCAAACCAGTTACCACTCCTATGCAAACCAGTTGCAAGTTGAGAAAAGATGTTGATTCAAAGTCTACAGACCATAGACAATACATGTCAATGATTGGTATCTTACTATATGTGACGACATCCAGACCAGATTTAATGCAGGCATTTGGACAGGTGGCACGATTTCAAGCAACACCAAAGGAATTACATGTATTAGCAGTGAAGAGGATTTTCAGATATCTCAAAGGAACACAAGCGTTTGGATTATGGTATCCAAAAGGAAAGGATCTATCACTTATTGCCTACACAGATGCAGATTGGATAGGTTGCATTGATGACCGATGAAGCACCAGTGGAGCAACATTCTACTTGGGTGAGTGTTTAGTAGCATGGATAAGAAAGAAACAATCATCAATATATTTATCTACAAATGAATCAGAGTATATTGCAACATCATGATGTTGTACTCAGGTTCTATGGATGAAACAAAATTTGACAGATACACATGTTGATTATGATGGTCCAATTCCAAGGAAGGAATCATGGTCAACCAGAATATAAGAAAACTATTGAAGACACATCTTCAAGAAGAGCATCCATGTTCAAGCCACAAAGAAGCTTCAATCATGATCAGTCAAGGCAAAAATTCATAAGGACTACACCACAAAGAAGATCATTCACTCCTAGGTATGCAAATTTATTTTATGGTCATTGTTTTTATTGTACTAATTTTGGACATAAGGTTGCATATTGCAGGGATTATAAAAGAAATGTTCAAGCAAGAAATGCCTATGTGGCCCCACACAACATTGAATGTTAAAAATATCATAACTATGAACACATAACTAGTGATTGTATAAGCATGATCGATACTTCCATGAAAGAGAACACTGATATCAGATATAAGAAATTATGGATAAGAAAACACGAAGAACAGGTGAAAAAATACCAGGTATCAGAGATCGCAAGATTGTAAATAAAACGAGATGAAGCAAATTCTACAGAGAAAAAGAAAGATGTCAGATACATAAAGGTTTGGAAAATAACTGAAAGAAAATAAGGACAGGTAAATAAAGAACATGTTCAAGAGATTGTAATTTCAGGCACTGTAGTGAAAGATGAATCCACAGACAGAAAGAAAGAAGTCAGAGCTCAGAGAGGCGATGAATCTACTAATGAAGATGATGATGAATAAACTTCGGAGAATGAATTGTTCTGAGCCATCTGACTTAGAGACTCCCAGATAGTATGAATAATAGACAGGGGGAATCTATGCGGTAGCTGAGACAGACTAGAGAACCATCCTTTGAGCATCTTGCAAAATTTGAGTAGACAGATTCAGTGCATTCAATTAGTAGAAGTACGATATGATAGATTAATCAGTTGTAGTAGTACTTCATGATAATATAGTGACATATGAGTCAAAATTATGGAAAATTGTGTAGTAGAGTCTTTAACATTATGGACAGATATGGACGTGAAATCAACTTTTATGAACAAAGAACTTGAAGAAGAAGTCTACATTGAACAACTAGTTCCTGGAGCATGGTACTATAGACTGGATAAATATCTATAACAGGCAGGGTTCAGAAAAGGAAGTGCAGACAACAACCTATACATCAAGGTAACTCAATATGATATTTTATTAATTGAAGTTTATATTGATGATATTATTTTTGGAAGTATTGATGACAGGTTAAGCCAAGAATTTGTAAAGGATATGCATAATGAATTTGAAATGTCATTACTTGGAGAAATATCCTTCTTTTCGGGTCTTCAGATATGTCAAAGCAACTTAGGAATTTTTATTTCTCAAACTAAGTATATTAGAGAAATGCTAAAGAAGTTTGGAATGGAAGATTACAAACCAATTACCACTCCTATGCAAACCAATTGCAAGTTGAGAAAAGATGATGATTCAAAGTCTACAGACCAGACGCAATACAAGTCAATGATTGCTAGCTTACTATATGTGACAACATCCAAACCAGATGTAATGCAGGCAGTTGGATAGGTGGCATGATTTCAAGAAGCACCAAAGGAATCACAGGTATTAGCAACAAAGAGGTTTTTCAGATATCTCAAAGGATAAAAAGAGTTTGGATTATGGTATCCAAAAGGAAAGGATCTATCACTTACTTCCTACACAGATGCAGATTGGGAAGGTTGCATTGATGACCGACGAAGCACCAATGGAGAAACGTTCTAATTGGGTGAGTGTTTAGTATCCTGGCTAATCAAGAAACAATAATAAATATCTTTATCTACAACCAAATCAAAGTATATTGTAGCAACATGATGTTGTACTCAGGTTCTATGGATGAAACAAACTTTGACCGATATACAGGTTGAGTATGATGAGTCCATTCCAATCTATTGCGATAATACAAGCGCCATCAATATCTCAAAGAACCCGATGATGCACTCCAAGACGAAGCACATTCCAATAAAGTATCACTTTCTATGAGAACAGGTTGCAGAGAAGAACATTAGAGTTGAATATGTGGGCACAAAAGAACAACTGCCAGACATCTTTACAAAACCACTTCCATGGGAAGGCTTTAAGTATCTTCGCCAGAGACTCAGAGTAATTTCTAATCCAAAATGAATGATTTTGAATGCTTATCTTAAATGTCTTATATTTACATGAGGAAGCACCATAAAACAGACAGTTCATGTTGGGAGATCAGTTTTAGGAAGAGTTCAGTCAGGGGGAGCAACCCCGGATGGAAAGATACATTTTCCATTGATGAGAAAGGGGGAGATATTTATCATATGCAAAGGTAAATGCTTGGAGAAAGAGCACATAGGCATGGTTCCAGGGGGAACAATGGTCATAGGGGGAGCATGAGTGATATGACTTCAATATTGCATCATAGTGTTTCCATCAATGACAAAGGGGGAGATTGTTGATTAATTGGGTTGGTTGTCATTGATGTCAACCCTTGAAGAAAGTTCGGTAGTGAATTTTGGTAGCACGAAGGTTTGGGTAATGGACCCAAGTTTGTTTGATGGATAATGGTATGAGTTTTGATATATTTATAGGAAAGACTATTCTAGATGGATAGTACAGGTCATGCCATTTTCAGTCGTATGTGGAATGTCACGTAACTCCTCACGGTTAGATATTTATGGCCATGTGAAGTTGGAGAACCCTAACAAGTCATCTAGAAGCCCCAAAAGGTCAAACTAGTCAAAGTGGTTGCAAAGAAGAAATAATAAAGTGAAGCGATGAGTGTACTATAAGTCAAAGTGGATACAAAATAAATAATTTAAATAATAAAGATAATGGAAAAATTACTAAGTGGACAAGTGGTTAGAAGTGGGTTAGCCCTAAAATAAGGAAAGTGGATTAATATGGTTAGAAGGTAATTTAAATAATAAAGTGAAGTGATGAGTGTGCTATAAGTCAAAGTGGATACAAAAGAAATTATTTAAATAATAAATTTAATGGAGAAATTACTAAGTGGACAAGTGGTTAGAAGTGGGTTAGCCCTAAAATAAGGAAAGTGGGTTAAGTGACTGAGGTAACCAAAGGATATCTAAGCTTAATTTCAGAGGGAAGGTAAAGTAAAGAAGGATGAAATTCAAGGGATGATAAATTCTTTTGATGATACTTTCTAAGGTATGTTATTTACATGTCATCTCACCATTTTCACAATAATGTTTTTTCTAGAATGATTCAGACTGTGAAATTGGGATTTTGTTGAGGAAACATATCCAAGTAGTTGTGATAAAAATTTCATCTTGTGGGTCGTTGTATTTTTGGAGTTACACTCCGTGGAAAATAGGGTTTGTGGCTAGTCCTGAAACTAGTCTAAAACATGTGTTTCGGGTAAAAACGTCATAACTTCTTCATAATAGATACAAATTCAGTAAGACCAAATGTATTGGTTATAGTACAATCTGTAGTATTATGTGTACCATTTTCATATCCATACAACAAATATTCCTTGCGGGGAACTCTCTACAAGTTCGCTCTCTAGAATAAGCCATAATTCAACAAGGTATGCCATTTTTTCTATAAATCATTTTATGAGAGGTTGCAAGTAGTAAAACCTAGAGGAATTGCATAAAATACACTAAAGAACATTGTGTACTATTTTTAGATCTTTATTCATTACAAGTACATAGCTATGATTATTTCAAGTTAGGGTTGTTGACTAATCCAAAATTAGTCATGTGAGACTAAAGTAAAGTTTGATGAAATTGCTAGTCTCTTCTTGTTAAAGTTAAGGAAGGTTTGTAGGTATGCGATCATATACACCAGGTATATTACAGAGTTACAAATCAGATTTGGATGATGAAATTGATGAGGGCTTTTGGTTGAGGTACATGTTGGGTACATGGTTGAGACACGTAGTTGATGAGTTGGCACATACATGAGGTGTGTAGTTGATGATATTGGTACATATTGATGAGTCATAGTTTATTTGTATTTGATGCATGATTGGTACATATTTGGTGCATGGTTGATGCACTCGTCGATGGTACAGGTTGGTTCATGGTTGATGCGCTTGTTTATGGTACATGTTGATTACAGGTTGTTTGGACAAGTTATTGTGACAGGTTATTTGTACAGGTTTGGTGCATGGTTGATGCATTTGTTTATGGTACAAGTTGATGTATGATACAAGTTGGCACATGTTATTGGTACAGGTTGTTACAGGTTGATTACAGGTTGATTGGTACAGGTTTACAACAGTATATCTCACGGTGATAGTGTGACAATGGTTCCATCATTCTACTTCTACATCAAGGATTTTGGACGGGGCAAGGACAAGTGGTTGTAGAAACCTTCTGGTTGTAGCTGGATAACATAGGGGGTTGTAGCCTCCTTCTGGTTGTAGCCATAGAATTGGGGAGTTGGAGCTTCCCTCAGGTTGTAGCCTGAGAAACTAGGGGGTTGTAGCCTCCTTATGGTTGTAGCTAGAGGATTGGGGAGTTAGAGCTTCATTCAGGTTGTGGCCTGAGAAACTAGGGGGTTGGAGCCTCCTTCCAGTTGTAGCTGGAAAACAAAGGAAGTTGGTTCTTCCAATGAGTGTAATTCTTAAATACATATAAGAAAAAACATTCCGTGGTTTTCTCCCGCTTTGGGTTTCCACGTAAAAACACTGGTGTACTGTGTATGTGTATGATTGCTCATTTGTTAATAGTTTATTTACTTTGCAACTATTGGATGATAATTCTACATTGATATAACACTTGCATTTTATGGTTAAAAATGATTAAATTGCTCTATTGATTCACCCCCCTCTCAGTAATCCAACGTTTCTCACATCTCGGTTGGTGTTGAGATACGCAGGTTGTGTCTTGCATTGAGAGTTGGTGCTCTTTTTAGTTGGTGCTGATAAACCCCAAGGATTGTAGTCGCTTGTAAGACATAATACAAAAGAAATTTACACATATATCTGGTGGTTTTTTGGTTCATTATGGTGATGGTTTAAGGTTCTCTATTATTCATGAATGTTTATAAATGCAAGTAATCAATTGAGTATGAATGATAATGTTTGAAGGTGTTGCTAACTAAAGTTCTGTAATAAGTGTAAAAATAGCCTCACACTGATTCACCCCCCCCCCCCCTCTCAGTGTGGTCAGTGAGTCCAATAGTTCAATGATATTTATTCTTCTCCATTGCACAAGACTATGTTCAATAGGTCAAAAAACTACATGAGAGTCTATGGATAACATTGATAGATGTACTATGATACATCACTACTATCTTATGGTATGATATAACTTATCCTTTTCTAGGTGCTAAGTTAGTGAAGTGTTAAATATTCTAGTAACAATATTATTTTATTTGTGGTTATAAATTTGATATAAATTTCAAACATGATTATATTTCTACCACGATTCAAGTTCCATTCATAATATGGTCTAATGATATCGTTAAAAATTGCTTAATTTTGAATCAATAAATTGTTTAAAAATTAATTAGAGTTTTGAATTGATAAAAAAACTATTTTTTTAATGCTCCTCTTACACTATGCTAACTAAATTCACACCTACAAACATTAAGAGGTGTACTTACTCGAAATGGAACTATATGTTTTATTATCATTAGTACCAAATAAGGAGAAGTTACATTCTCTACATCTTTCTTCCATTCCATTATTAAAACAGATCATATGCTAATTACAAAAACATCACTTGCACAATATATTTCTCACTTCAATCATATTCATAAGCAATCATAAAAGAACATACAATTCTCTTCAAGTACACACCCTTAGAAGTCTACCAAACAATTCTTATAATATTCATTCCTTGTGGGTCTTATCTCTTAAAAAATCCAACCTCCACATATAATGTAAGTCTTTACATTCAATCTTTGATCCTTAAGGATGCAATTCTAAATTAAATTATAACATATACAAAACTTGCCTGCATAGGTCACAAGTAGAGAACTCATCAACCATTATTCCCAATAAATAAAATCAATATATAAAGGGAAATTATACAACTAGAGCTCATTCCATTCAACATGCTCATGATCTAAAATATCCTGAACTAATTTGTTGGAAGAATATATTATCTCATTGGTATTACAAAGGTTTGTTCCTAACTTGTTGATTCCTTTCTTAAGAGAACACATTCATAATATTGAATGATTTACTAATATATCTACTACTGGAATACACATCACAATTATTAATATGTTATCATAAAAACTAAAAGAAAAATTCATATATATAGGATGTTTCAACTAATGATATCCATAACCAATGTAAAGGCATAAATGAATCTACGCTTAAATCCACAATAATTGTTATTGGTATAAGCCAAATATTAATAAGATTGATCATTTTTCACTACCATATCCGAAGTACTATGATATCTCAAATACATCTCCTATATTTCATATCCAATTGAGTATCATCCTTGCATATCAACTATCAAAGACCTCAAAACTACAAGACTCTTGTCATTCATTTCCTATGGTGTAAGAACCATCCCATACTTTGATAATAATATCAACCAAATGTAAGGAGCCAAACCATTCAACATTAATATCAAATCTTCTTCAAATCTTTAATGGTTTACCGTGAACTATCATATTGAGTACCACATATCAAATATCTCTGAACTACAAGACTCTTGTCATTCATTTCCTATGGTGTAAGAACCATCTCATACTTTGATAATAATATCAACCAAATGTAAGGATCCAAACCATTCAAAAATAATATAAAAAAGACTAAGAACTTCTTCAAATCTTTAATGGTTTACCGTGAACTATCATATTGAGTACCACATATCAAAGACCTTTGAACTACAAGACTCTTCTCATTCATTTCCTATGGTGTAAGAACCATCCCATACTTTGATAACAATATCAACCAAATGTAAGGATCCAAGCCATTCAACAATAATATCAAAAGGACTAAGAACTTCTTCAAATATTTAATGGTTTATCGTGAAATTAACACACTTGCAAGATGTTATCATTTAGTAATTCACTAAAATGTCAATGCTAACAATACAACCCTAATCAAATCATTTTAATAAAAAAATCTAGATCCGACTTAGACAAAATAATGAATCATAAATTAATCACTAATTGGTACCAATCAACAATATTACCAACATCTAAGGTAAAATTCAGTAACACAATTATTAAATCTACAAGTAATTCAAATAACTACATATACTAGGAAACAAGAAAAGATGAAATAAATACTTGGAAGTAACAATTTGAAATTTGATTTACAGAAAAAAAAGATAGCCATAGACCAACTTCTACCAACAATCGATAAGAAATAGTAGAGATGGAGAACATATTTGGGTGACAAAATCTTCTCCTAACTAACCCCTAAATCAGATATTGAGATCCCTCAAGCCCTCAATCACTAAGGCTATACCAACTAACTCTCAATACCTCCCCCTCGGGACCACATGGTTACATACATATCTATATGAACATAAATATCTTTACATGCAAGGTGAAAAACAATGGAAGAAAATGGAGACCCCTTCAACGCTCCTCCATCCTCCATATATTCCCAAATTTAGGCACCCAATGAAAAACAAAATATTATTTTATCAACATGCATTCCTCCACATGTTATTCTCATGTAAATTGTTCCTTTTAGATATTCTCATTAATCTTATTTGTGTGTGTGTGTGTGTGTGTGTGTGTGTGTGTGCACGCGTGCGCGCACACACACACACACACACACATGTTTCCTATTCAACACACTATTTGATACGTACAACCACCATAAATTATGCACTTAAATATGATAGTACTATTCTAGAAGTGAGGAAGTTAATTGTGTGGACACCATGAGTAAATATCATGCCTACACTACTAAGCAAACATAGTGCCCTTATATTACTACATGCTCTTGATTAAACATATTAAATGCCTAATATTCAATGAGAACATGCAATCATGCATCAAATCAAGTAGAACATAGGGGTTTACTTCCTCCCTTATAAACCCTCACCCAAAATCATACCATCCGATCCACTAAATCATTCGGGATCTCTCCAAATGACCCACTTTCCATGGCACTAGCTCTATGCTATAACCAATATAAGATTCACCCATCATGATGTGACTATAGTAGCCATAGAAAGTCCACATCAAATCTTTGAGGGAGTGTGAGTAAAACTCTGGCCATCTCTTTGACTTTCAACATTATGCTCTATGGCTTGTTGGATGATGTTGGGCTCTATGGCCCTAGGTCCCATTTGGAGGGTACTGGGCATCTAGTATGTAGACTAACCCATAGAAATCTTGAAAGAATGGCCTAAACTCTCTTCACAACTCCAACCAAGCTCTTAGTCCTAGGAAACAAAAGTCCATCATCACAATTCCATAGGTGAGTATAACTCCAACCCTCTTCTTGAACTTTGGGTATCAGAGGAAATCAAATAAATTCTAGTATAACATTAATAATTAAGTTTTACCCTAACCCATATACTGATTTTTATGTATATATCTTTCCTTCATGGTTATGGGCTCCCATGATATATTTAATGAATTGGCCGTCCATGCCTAAGGCATGGATCTCATGTCTAGATCCACATCACATCATGTAACAAAGCATTAGTTATAATCATAATATCATCATCTTATTCTAAATAGAAAATATTTGCATGCTATTACATGCCATCATGAGAACATATCATCATAACATGAATACTAAGAACCACATGCCATCATTAGAAAATAACATAATCATACAAAAGTATAAAAAACTACATTCTCACTGACGTATTCCTTCATAAGAAAATAAAATCACCATAACATGAATATCAAAGAACCACATGCTACTTGCTGCATGCCATCTTGAGAACATAACATCATCATAACATGAATATCAAAGATTTGCATGCTAATTGCGGAATGCCATAATGAGAATCACAATATCATCATAACATCATGAATGTTCAAGAACTTAACATTATCACATCATTATGAATATCGAATAACCACCTGCTAACTACTGCATTCCATATCAATAGAATAACATCACTCGAGCATCATAGACCTATGTGGCATCAGTCACATATCATCGTGAATAGCGTAGAACCGCATCATAAGAAGCATAAAACCACATAACATCACAAAATACTCCTATTGTGATAATCAACACAAAAAATAACATCTGTGGAAACATAATAATTGGTAATACATGATCATATATGCGAATGAGAACATATATTTCACATTTGATGTTGTAGCAAAATACCATCTCGAAATATTATCTTAGTTTTAAGGTTAGTTTGTGCTAGGTTCAACAATCCCGATTGACTATAACAAAAGTGGGACATTATATATTCCTCCTTTCAAGGAAACTTCATCCTAAAGTTATAACATGTATCAAGTACTTACCCCCTTGAGGAAAAAATAAAAGTTGTTGGATTACTGAGAGGGGGGTGAAACGATAATAGAGATTTTTAATCCTTTTAACCATAGTATGCAAGTGTTATTTATCTTTATGATCAATATATTATTATCATCTAATAAGTGCAGAGTAAATAAAACCATGAACACATGAACAATCATACACATACACAGTACACTAGTATTTTTATGTGGAAATTCAATGCTTTTTCTTATATATATTTAAGGATTACATTCATTGGAAGCACCAACTTCCTTTGTTCTCCAACAACAACTGGAAGGAGGCTCCGACCCCCTATATTTTCAGGCTACAACTTGAGGGAATCTACAACTCCCAAATTCTCTGGAGACAACCAGAAGGAGGTTACAACCCCCTATGTTTTCTGGTTACAACCAGAAGGTGTCTACAACCACCTATCCTTGCCCCATCCTACTACCCTGAAATATAAGTGTCAAATAGAGAAACCACTACCACACTATCACTATGAGATATACCACTTTAAACCTGTACCAACTTGTACCACTAAACTATAACCAACCTGTACCACTGCCTTGCAATCAACCTGCACATGAACTGATCCAGTACCAATCAAAACCAATAGATACACGACCTATTTGTTCTGTAGCACACATATGTATGCGCCCTATCTATACTGCAACCCACTTATGTGTTCGACAACACATGTATTCCAATAGAGGACGAACACCTTCAGTAACTACTCACATAACAAGATCAAAGATCAACACATTGATGTTTTCACGTGGTAAAACCCCTATGGGGAAACATCCACAACCCCAACCAATGTGGCCACTTGGAGAAGTTTATTAATGCAAAAGAAAAAGATTACATAGAGATTTTACAATAGAGTTTCTCACAATTGATCATCGACAAATGACCCTCCATGCTCTTTAAATAGAGATCATGGACCAATTGGGTGTTAATCCATGGATCAATGGCTGTTAAGATCGAGGAGAGTATGAACCATCAGATCACTCTATGTTGGTAACATATCGTGACCATAAGATTTCCTAACTACAAATGCATACTAAAGAAACACACTAAGAAACACACTTTTACCTAACAACACACTAGACCAAGTAGATCTTAACTACCTCCTAAGTGTCTAAATATCCTAACATCCCCCCTTAAGAACAACTTGGGGTATGATTGAAGTATTTACAATGTTGACACAATAGGAGAAGGAAGGAGGCATTAGAGCCTATCCCCCCTTAATGACAACTTTTTGAACTCCTAACATAGATCAAAGTTTGGAAAACTTCTCTTTTGTAATAGACTTTGTGAAAATGTTTGAAACTTGATCTTCTGTATGGAAAAAGAGTACTTCAATAACTTGATCATGAATGAGCTTTCTGATGAAGTGCATGTGTAACTCGATGTTCTTTCTTCGCTGATGTTGAATAGGGTCTTTGACGAGCTTGATGGCACTTTGATTGTCGCACCAAAGGTTGGTCAGATGCTGGTGCTCAAATCCAAACTTTGAAAGGATCTATCGAAGCCACAAGACTTCTTGACTTGCATTTACCACTGCTCGGTACTCTGCTTCTGCTGAAGAAAGTGCAATAGCCTTTTGTTTCTTACAGGCCCAAGTGAAAGGTCCCGAACCAAGGCTAAAAACATAACCTGTAGTAGAATTTCGATCATTAAGGTTACCAGCCCAATCTGAATCAGTGAAACCAACCAATAAAGGATTCCCCCCTAAACTGTAATGTATCCCAAACTAAATTGTACCACGTACATAGTGAATTATCCTTTTAGCTACTTTCCAATGGATTTCATGGGGTGTTTGCATATACCAGGCAACAAGACCAACAACAAAGGAAATATAAGGATAGGTATGAGTCAAGTATAAAAGGCTACCAACTACTTGACGATACAAGGTGGCATCAACTTCAAGAGAGGTACAGGTGGAAGTAAGCTTGACTCCAGACTAGAAGGGAGAAGGGGTTGGTTTACAATCATCCATGTGAAAGTGACGAAGAAGGTTACATGCATACTTAGAATGGGAAAGAAAAATTCCTTCATTTGTTTGCAAAACTTGGAGGCCAAGGAAATAGTGCAAAAAGCTCAAGTCTGTCATTTCAAATTTCTTCTTAAGGCTGGTTTTCACATGGTTTAAAAGTTTTGAGTCACTACCGGTAAGGATAAGGTCATCGACATAAAGGACAAGGATTATGAGATGGCTTCCTACTTTCTTGGTATAGACATTAGGATCAGAATGACATCAAGAGAATCCAATGTCAATAAGAAAGCTGTCCATTTTGGCATACCAAGCTCGGGGAGCTTGCTTAAGACCATAAAGAGATTTCTTAAGGTGACAAATAAGGCTAGAGTCATTATGGACATAGCTAGGAGGTTGTTCCATGTAGATTTCTTCTTTCAAATCGCCATGCAAGAAGGCAGATTTAACATCCATCTGATGGACCTCCCATTTATGTGAGGCAGCAAGGGAAAGAACAAGGCAGATGCAATTATTTTTGGCTACAGGGGAAAAGGTTTCATTATAGTCAATTCCTTCAACTTGGGAGAATCCTTTGGCAACTAACCGAGCCTTGTGTCTTTCAACACTTCCATCTAATTTATACTTAGATCTATAGACCCATTTACATCTGACAAGTTTTCTTCCTTTTGGAAGAGGTACAAGATCCCAAGTATCATTTGCCATTAAAAAATGATACTCTTCATTCATTGCTATATCCCAATATGGATGACTTGAAGATTTTGGAAATGTCTTTGGATTATGAGTCTATGAAACTTGAGCCAAAAGAGAAGAGGCTCGCTGGAACTGTGAACGTGTTCGACGCTGATATGAAGGATCACTGACAAGATCACCAACTGCTTCTCGTGTTGAATGGACCCATCTAGGAAGTGGTGGAAATGGTGCTTGTTTAGGTTCAAAGGACTCATCTGGAGGAAGGTAAGAAGGTGGAGGTGGATTTTCATCCTCACTGTCATCATCTGAAGAAGAAACTAGAATAGGAACAGAATAAGGCACAAATGCCGAAGATGGCTCGCAGGCCGAAGAAGGCACAACTGCCGAATTAGGCTCGCAGGCCAAGATATTTTCATCAAATTTAACATCTATTCTAAGAATAATTTCATTATAATGTGGTTGAAGAAGTCTATAACCTATGACATCTTTAGAATAACCAACAAATATACACTTCTCACTTTTAGGCTACAATGCTTTCCTTTTCTCATCAGGAATGTGAGCCCATGCTATACTGCCAAATACACAGAAGTGACTTACATCTGGTTTAATTTTAGTCCAAGCATCTTCCGGTGTTATATTTTTAAGAGCCTTTGTGGAAGTGCGATTGAGTATGTAATTTTCACAGTTGATTGCTTTCACCCAATACTTTAGACTTAATCCCTTGGATTGGATCATACAATTAGCCATTTCTTTTAATGTGCGGTTCTTTCTCTCAGCAACACCATTTTGTTGTGGTGTATATGGAACAGTGTGTTGCATTTGGATGCCCTGTGTAGTGTAGTAACTTATAAAATTATTGTTCACATATTCACTTTTGAATTTGATGTCCAGATTGCTTTTCTACAAGGGTAAAGAAGTAAACTCAAGTATGTTGGAAAAATCATCAATGAAAGTTAAGAAATACCTGGTTAAGAAATACTTGCACCTAGAAAAAGAAGGAGAAGAAAATGAACCACACAAATAATTGTGAACAAGCTGTAAAGGGCCCGAGGCATGCCAAGAGGCACGTTTGTCAAAACTATCCCGATGATGTTTTCCGAGAACACAACCGACACAAACACCATCTCTGCATGAAACAAGAGGAAGACAAGTCACCATCTGTTGATTACATAGTTTCTTCAATGAGCGATAGTTTAGATGACCAAATCGCTCATGCCAAAGTTTGCTCAAGTCATCGCTATGAGCAACAAAATCTGATGAAAAATTTGATGACCCAAAGTTGTCAAACTTGTACAACCTGGTAATATCATCAACAATTCTAGTTGCAAGAACATGCTTAGGATATTTTAGATCCTTGATTACAACTTGGTGAGGTGAAAACTCTATGGTTTTACCTTCACCTGAATGAGTGATTTGCTATACTGATAGAAGGTTACGAGAAAGACTTAGAACACATAATACATAATTGAAATGACCATTATCTACTCGAACTGTTCCAGATCCTACAACACTAAGAGATCTATCATCACCAACAAATATTTTCTTGGTGTTACATTCATTTAGAACATAAAATATGGCTTTATCCTTAGCCATATGATAATATGCTCTTGAATCAATAAGCCACTCACAAGAAGAAGAAGTAGAATTTGTGTTGAAGGTGAAACCATAAACAGAAAGTGCATGTCCATGAGAAGAAGAAGAAACAGTAGAATCGGTACTGATGTTATGCTTCTTCATCGCTGCTTCTAAAACTGCCATCTTCTTGAAACATTTGGACTCATCATGACCATGTTTATCACAAAAGTTGCAATGTCTGTCAGTCTTCTTATTTTTATATTTTTCTCCTTTGTCTCCATTCGTAGCAAAAGATATATGAGTGGGTTTGGGACCCTTGTATTTCTTGTTGTTGTGGTAAGGATGTTGCTTCTTGGGATTCTTGGGTTTATCTTTCTGCTGGTCAACTAAGGCTTTGTTGGAGGTACCTGTAGTGTTGATCACTCCAAGTTGTACAAGCTTATCTTCCTCTCTAATCAAAGCAACACAAAATGACTCAAGAGTGGGTTTTTCATAAGTTTTCCCTAGAGCCTCTCTCATGGCATAAAAGGTAGATACAAACACAAAATATGCACTACCTAGCTTAGAAAGAATAAGATAGATGCAACTCTCTTCCTCCATTTTTATCTTACATTCTTCACATAAAATTCTGAGTGTTTTAAACCTAGATAGATAGTCTCCAAGGCAAGAAAAATCACTTGGACTCAAGTTCAATACTTGATTTTCTAACTGTTGTGCTCAAATAATATTAAGTTTACCAAACACAGATTCAATCTTGTCCCAAGCTTCTTCGGGGTCATCAATTTCTTGGAGGTGGTATCTTAAATCAGGAGAGATGGACATTCCGATTAGTCCACGTGATTTATCACTCCTATTAGTCGATTTGGCTTTCTTATCATCATCAATGGGTTCTTTTTCCTTTCCCAAGGAAATCCGGCAAAGGCCTTTACTTCTTAATAAATCTTCCATATGAGATTTCCATTGGAAGTAGTTGGTGCTGGTAAGCCAAACATTACTTGTAGAATCCATATTAAATATGCAGATAATATGGATTTAAAAACTAAGACTGATGATCTAAATGGAAAGAGCTCGAAAAGTTATGCGGTTTTAAAAAAACGGCACTGAAAACGGACTTCCGATGTGAGAGTTATGCCCTTTTAAAAAAAAGGCATAAACGATAACCAAATGACCACGTGATAGTGTAAGTTGTTGTATGAAGTGACCCACTTTTATAAAGAGAAGTGGGGATCACTTTTACAATGAGGTTACTTTATAACAAAAAAGTTGCATGCAAAATAAATAACTCTAAAATAAAATATTAAAGCTACTTATAGTGATTCACTTTTATACTTGAAGTGAAATACACTTTACAATTTTAGCATGAACTTTTTCAAAAAAAGTAACAAAAGAGAGACTTGAACTCAATACCTCTTACTTAATAAGACAAGTTTTAACCAAGTGGTCTAGAAAAACATATTGTAATGTTCAGAAGGAGGATTGTTGTTGTTATTGAAGACGACCTTGGAGAGCGTGTTAAAAAAACACTCTTTTCACACAAGAATTTTTTTTCGCTTCTCAATGACAACAAGGGTTAGATCTCGCTTAGCTTACTCGGAAGATGCACCTTTTCCTATCTGTTTCTGATTTTCCAAGATCACACAGGGCGGGGAAAAGAGAATACATAGATATAAAAGAGTAGAAACCCGAAAACAAATAATATCAAACCGAAATAAAACCAAAATAAAACTTTGCAGAAATTAAAAAAATGTGTATTCAGGCTTTATACCTCCGGATCTGACTGTAATGGCCATATCTTGGGAAAACATAAACCTTTTCGAGTGAAACGAAAAGTGTTCCTGATTGAAACGAGTGCTCCATACACAATGGAATAGTCCTCTCAGCCCATAAATGTATGGAAAAGAGAGAAAATGGAGATGAGGCAACTCGACTTCACGATCTCGATCTACAACAGGAGCGGGTCTTCAAACAGGATCTGATACCATGTTTGACAAAAAATGTATTCCAATAGAGGATGAACACTTTTAGTAACCACTCACATAACCAGATCAAAGATCAACAGACCGATGTTTTCACGTGGTAAAACCCCTACGGGGAAACATCCACGTCCCTAGCCAACACGACCACTTGGAGCAGTTTATTAATGCAAAAGAAAAATATTTCAGAGAGATTTTACAATAGAGTTTCTCACAATCAATCATCGACAAATGACCCTCCATTCTCTTTAAATAGAGATCATGGACCAACCGGGTGCTAAGCCACAGATCAATGGCTGTTAAGATTGAGGAGAGTATGAACCGTCAGATCACTCTATGTCTGGAACATATCGTGACAGTCGGATTTCCTAACTACAAATGCATACTAATGCATACTAAAGAAACACAAACACACTTTTACCTAATGACACGCTAGACCAAGTATATCTTAAATAACTCCTAAGTGTCTAAATATCCTAACATTATGTACACGACCTATCTATACTGCAGCCTGTGTATGCCTTCTGAAAACTAGGGTTTTCTCTCTCTAAAAACTCTGACCCTCTTCAACCTCTGTCACATCAACCTACAACTTGTCACTATGTACATACTGCAACTGTGCCTTGTGCATATATCCTCATACATATCCTTTGACAAAATGCATCTATATCTCTCTAGTCATGTGCCATACAAGTATGCATAATCATGAACAAGTATAAAAACCCTCACATGAACTAGACATCAAACCCTTTCTGATATACAACCTCTTAATACATCAACCACTTCACAAATATAGGCTCTTAATCGTTTAACACAAAAACCCTTAACCATATGCCAATAAATATAAGATGTGCCTCAACTCTAACAAGATGTATCAATGACAAATATTGATTATACCAACATTTTATTTTTGTAGATACGACTTATACAGAAAGTCCCATGCAACCACTAATATCTCTAGGGAAAATCCTCAAACTCCCATAACCATTTCTCATGTATACAACAAAATCCAACTACTCATATAAATAAGACATACCTTTTTAACCAATAGATAACTCTGATGTACCTGATCATTGTAGACCTTCTTGGGAGCTTTCTTTCAAACTTTAGAGACCTGACATATTCATCTTCTCAAGTTTTAAAGATTTACCCTCATGTACACGCCCTATTATACTGCTAGCCCACGTACATACATGTTGTTATCACTCCAAGAAACCCTTTGTGGTTGTAGACCAAAGGTGCTTGGTAACTTCAAGTAAAAATGTTTTTTGTGTTTTGTGTAGACTGATCAGTGGGATAACTCAATTCAAACATGGTATTCAGACAGTCAAGATGAT
>ML786903.1:356941-396075 GCA_009831015.1 Picea engelmannii | reverse complement strand
ATCCAAATTATTTTTAAGTCAAACCAAAATCTAAAATTTTGCAGCTAAAAGACTCAACAATGAATTGAGGAAACTATCAATAGCCATGCTATCCACCGTAAAACCCAACCAAAATGATGGTGCTATTTTGGGAGTTAACACATGCCTTGCTCCATTTCAGCCCATGTACACCTCAAAAACTAAGTTTTTTTTTCAGTATTTTCTGTAATTCTGAAACTTTTGCCGTCAATCCTTCATGCTACTTCAAACTTGTGAAACTTCAGATATATCAATGAGTACTTGCAATACACCTTACACAATAATAGATATTCAATGTGCTCAATAGGTTCTAATAGGAAAGCCTTGCTCTCTTATTTATACTTCCATGTAGCTTCCTCAAGGGGTTACCTTCTAACCAACCTAACCCAATTTCCTTCTTTTAGGGATAACCCACTTCTAACCGCTTGTCCACTTCTAACCAACATTTCTACAAATAGTAAATTCTCCACTTCTAGTTGCAACTAATTTATTTTTAATTATTTTCTTATTGCAACAACTTAACCCATGATCAACTTCTTCTAGGAGCTTCTAGGATAAATTTGACTGATCTTCTAGATAATTCATGAGGGTTCTCCAACTTCACAAGGATATAAATCTCTAACGTTGAGGAGATATGTGGTGTTCCACATATCACTGGAATTGGCATGACATGTACTATCCATCTAGAATAGTCTTACTCAGAAATATATTAACTTCATACCATTATACATTAATCAAACTGAATTCCTTTAACCATACTTTTGGGGCTACCCGACTTGCTTCAAGGGTTGGCATCAATTACAACGAACCCAATTAATCAACACAAGTATCATAGCACCACATGATAGCAATCACATGTCCTTATTAGCAATGTAAAAATGAGTAGAACCAAACAACATGCCATTGAATCCATGCCATTATTGGTAACATAAGAACATCATAAGAGATGTTTTATAAATTATAATAGGCACAAACTTTGACCATTGCCTTTAAATTTATAAATTGGTGGCTACAATCACTAGTTAGTACTTAAAAATCCACGTGGTTAACCAAAACAATTTGATCAAATTGTTGATCTCTAGGCAAAAAATTGGGATAAAAAAGTTTTCCATAGAGTTTATGTCTCAAATTCTCTTATGGAAAACAATCTCAATTTCAAAAAGGTAAGTTATTCCCATTGAAATTTGACAATGAGAACTTATACCCATCCCAACTTCGCATGATCAAACAAGGTCCTCTTATGCACTCACAAAGATAACTTAAATTTTTGGTAAAAATACATGCTGGTTCAAGTGAATTAGATTTTGGGAACCTTCCTATTTTGACACCCTAAACTTAACCTCAACATTTGGAATATACAAGTCATCACGATCCTTACATCAATTACCTTAGAGTGTTTCCATAATTTCCATAACTCCTTAAGCAATTCAATATGACATGATTTACATAAAAGTGAGAAACACGAGCTTTGATTAGCTAATCTCAATTGGAAACTCCATATTGTTGTCAACCATATCAAGGCACCCCACATTAAGACAACCTAGTAATCGATATCCTTTCATTCTTAGTCCTAGGGTGGGAATTCAAAATCCAAACATTAAATAAGTTTTCTTTGATTGCATGCTAGCATGGAGAGATGGGATCATGTTTAAATTTCAACGTTAAAGTGTTATGTAGTAGAAGGGACTTTCGTGGCTTGTCAGTAGAGAAAAAAAGAGTAAAAAGGGGGTCATTTAATGTCACTTAGTTAGGAGTTGTTATGTTTTTAAAGTGACATTATGGAAATAAAGTAATTTTAGATTAATAAGTTACTTAACCATTATTAAAGTGAATTTTAATATTAAAGTGAAAATTGGAGGGAAAATAAGGGTTAAATTTTATTTAGTCAAAAAAGGGAAAAGTCTAGAAGTTACACTTGATTTGGTCAGAAAGGGAAAAAGTCTAGAAGGCATGGAGAAAAGATAAAAGGAGGGGTAGAGCCTCACTTTGGATTATGATTTGATTAACCTCTTCTATGGTTCTCTTTGAGCGATTGTTTTTTTATGGTTTAGTAAAACCCTTCCGTTGTTGGTCTTGTTTTGGTGGTGCAATATCCACCCTAGCTAGACAAAGAGGAAGATCCATCTAGGATCTTCATTGGAGCTTCATATTGGGTTTGTTTTCAGTTTTGGGTTATAGTGATCTGCTTGGAGAGGTTATGGCACTTGGAGGGTTGGATCTTGTTGGCACAGGGGCATACCCAGGGTTCAACTCCAAGAGCGCACCAACAAGCCCTAACTACTAGCCCTTTCGGCAAAACCTGCGAAGTAGATGCAGTCTCACTCGAAGCAGTTATGAGGGGGTTGCAGGACAAGGATGTTTATAACCAAGGGGAATATCAAGTGGATATAACACATGAACAACACATCATTCATATATCACTTATCAACTTAGATCTATTTTTCACATCTACTTATCATATCTAAAACAGTAATACAATCACATTATATCAATGACAGAGATAAAATACCAATAACACACAACACAAGATGTACGTGGTTCACCCTCTCTCTAGGGATACGTCCACAAAACTATGCTATAATATATTAAGGTAAAGCATATTGTTCTTGTCTGTGCTCTTAGCTAGCAGATCTTCTTTCTTCTCCTCTCTTCCTCTCCCCTCCTTGCGCACCCAGCCGCAGGGTTGATCTTCGCACCCAACTGAATATCTTACAATACCAGAAGGCTGTCACTCTTAACACTTCTCTCTCACTCAACCATAGTTTCTCACCACAACAACTAGATCGATCAATAACAACAATGACAAAATTGACACACACCAACCCAACCTAGGTCTTCTTGACCTCTATTTATACATTACAATAGCTCACTGACATCCTTAGGACAAAACCTAAGTGTCCAAAACCCTAGATACCAAAACCCCAGGTGTCTAAAACCCTCGGTCAACTTGACCCGTATTTTCAGGGCTTCGCGAGCCTGTCTTTCCTTCTTTCTCATGCGGTGCTCTAAAGAATCCAATGATGGATTTTCCCACTTTCTGAGTTGTCCACAATCCTTCTCTCTTGCTTATCTGTCATCCTCGATCTCCTCATCCAACAACTTTCTTTCTCAGGCTTCACTCCATCTTTTCTGCTTTTTTGTTCACTTCGACCCAACAACAGTCACTGTGTCTTCTGCGCAGTTCACATTCTCCCTTTTCTTCCTTGATCTTCGAATACTTCCATAACCAAGGGCCAATAGGCCCCCAACACTCACCTATGACTCGTCCTGAGGAAATTCAGATCTGAGCTTCCTGTTTTACTTCGACTCCAGACTGCGCAGTGCAACCTCTATTTTCTACTCGATGCCGCCTCTTCGTCCCTTGTGTAGACTGTCTTTTCTATGTCTGGTACCCAGTTTCAACTGCAACTAGTACCTAGACCTATTTCTTCATGCTTTCACTGAGAGCTGCGAGGTAGCTGGTTGTCATAGTACAATTTCAACCGGCTCCCATTCACTAATCCTTCCTTCCACTCCCCATTCAAATTATTCAATTGCGCAACTCCTCCCTCTATAACATAAGTGATCTCATATGGCCCTAGCCAATGCGTTCTAAGCTTCCCAAGATGTTTTATAAAATTGCTGTTGTATACCAGTACTAGATCACCTTGTTTAAATGCCTTCTTCCTGATGTGCCTGTCATGGTAGGCCTTCTCTCTTTCCTTCTATACCTGATGATGGAATCCTGCAATGAATCTATCTTCTTCCAATTCAACCAATTGTGCAAGCCTCTCTTGAACAACGCTAGGGTCATCCATATCTGCAAAGGAAACAATTCTTATGCTTGGTACCAGATATTCCATTGGAACAATAGCTTCAAGACCATATACCAACTTGAAGGGGGTCTACATTGTTAGTTTCTTGCAAGTGGTTCTATAGGCCCATAATACTGCTGGTACTCTTAAATCCCAATCATCCCTGTTCAAACTGAAAATCTTCATCAGTGCTGTCTCCAAGATCTTATTGAATGCTTCAACTGTCCCATTTGCTTATGGATGGTACGATGTTCTCTTCTGATGGTGGACTGCAAATTCTTCAGTCAAGGCTTCAACTGTCTTATTGATGAAATGTGTTCCTTGATCACTCATAATGATCTTTGGGCATCCAAACCTGGTTATGATGTCATCAAATATGAAGTGTGCAACTGTAGTTGCACTACAGTCCTTAACTGCTCTTGCTTCGACCCATCTAGTCAAGTACTCTGTAGCTGTAATTATTTACCTTGCTCTTGTGCGCTTTCCTGGTGGGTTTATAGGTCCAACAAAGTCAATGGCCCATTTCTCAATTTCTTGTAGGGTTATTTGTGGTGCCAATGGAATTTTGTCTCTTCTGGATGGTTTCCCAACTCTTTGGCATACATCACAGGCTCTGGAATAGTCTTTAGCATCTCTGTGTAAGGTAGGCCACCAAAGGCCAGCTCTAAGAACCTTCTGCGCAATTGCTTTGCCTGCATAATGTCCTCCTGTGATGCCTTCATGAGCTTATGCAAGGATCAATGGTATTTTTGCCTCCATAACACACCTTCTCAATATCTCATCAGGTCCCATCTTGTATAGATGTCCGGCTATAAGTGAGAAATCTACAGCGTGCACTACTAGCTATTTTATTCTAAGGAATTGTGTACTCACTAGGTGCCATTCTTGTTGATAGGAACTGGACTATCTCTGTGAAGTGGTCATCGATCTTTATAATGGCCAATAGGTGTGCATTCGGTAGTGTATCCTCCAAACTGGTCGGCTCTTCTCCATGTTCCAACCTCGACAAGTGGTCAGGACGTTTGTTCATTCTTCCTGGCTTTACTATGATCTCAAAATCATATTCTTGAAATAGTAGGAGCCATCTGCATATCCTCCCCCCCAACACTGGCTTGTTGACTAGGTATTTCAGTGCAGAGTGATCAATAAACATTTTAAAGTGCCCTCCTAGCAAGTAGTGGCGAAATTTCTGCAATGCATACACCATGGCCAATCCTTCTCGCTCAGTGGTGGTGTAGTTGATCTCAACAGTTGATAGCTTACTGCTAGAAAAGGCTAACGGGTGGTCAATATATCCTTCTCCTGGATGTGCTAACACAAATCCTAAAGAAATGGAGGACGCATCGACATGCACATGAAAATCCTTGGTCCAATCTGGGAAAACCAGAATGGGTCCAATAACCATTTTCTGTTTCAGTGTGTCGAAGTTTTGCTGACATTCCTGTGTCCAACTAAACTGACAATCCTTCTTCAACATCTTCTCCATGGGTGTTGTAATCTGAGCATATCCCTTAATGAACTTTCTATAATATCCTGTGTATCCCAATGCAATGCACAACTGTTTAACTGAAGTAGGAGGGGGTAGATCAACTATAATGACAATTTTGGATGGATCAACCATCAATCCATGCTTGCATACAATATGACCTAACAACACTCCAAATGGTGAAAATAAAATATATTTCTTCAGGTTCAAATCAATTTGACATTGCCTTCATTTATCCAACATTAGCCTTAGACATTCAATATGATTCTTCAATAAACTAAAAATTGTCCAATCATCAAAATACGCTTCTAAAAATTTATGCAGAAATTCCTTGAATGCTTTGACCACCACCCTGGAAAAGATGGCTGGGGAATTATTCAATCTGAATGGCATCACTGTATATTGGTAGGATCCCCATTTTGTTGCAAATGTGGTCTTATGGCGATCTTCCTTGGCAATCCGGATCTGATGGTATCCTAAAAATACATCTGTAAAAGAATATACTTCCTGGCCTCCCACATTATCTAACACTTCGTCAGTGAATGGTGTAGTGAAAGGGTCATGCAAACAAGCATCATTCATATTCCTGAGATCTAAACATATCCTGATTTCTCCTGTCTTCTTGTCTTGTACCACCATAGGGCTAATCCACTCCGACTCTTCGACAGGCTCTATAATCCCCGTTTCCAACATTATGTTGAGCTCAAATTTCACTCTCTTCTTATATTTAGGGTTCAGTCTGTAAGAATTTTTTTTAATTGGTCTTGCATTTGGCTTTAAAGGAATCCTCATCTCTCCCATAAGTCCTTTAATGCCCTTCATATCAGTGAACTTGGTTGGAAACAAGTCCCGATATTCATGCAGTAGCTCTGTAATTTTGTCAATGGTGGCAGCATCCTAGTAATCTCCAACATTTGCAAACTTTGGTGTCTGCTCTGTTCCAATATTGACTTTCTTAATATTGATTGGCTGTCCAATGAATGGCATCTCAACTCCTGGTCCTTCCACATCTCTCTGACCCTCTTTTTCTATGATGTTCACCTTCCTCGGAGCATCGTCTTCATCGACATTGATGTTGTAACAACTTTGCAATTTCTGGAGAGGCGCAGTCCATTCATCCTCTTCTTGTTCCAAAGGAAGGCTAGATGCCTCCTCAAATAATTTCTGTCTCACAATCTATAATTCTTGATCTACTGAAGGATATTGACTTTCAAATAAGAAGGTAGTTACAAAATTCCGAGTCATACCTTTCCAATCTGTAGTGATGAAGCACAATTCTGCTTGGAGGTACCAGTTGATAGGTGTCGTGTCCAACATGTTGATGAATTTGTTTACCCACTTTATTGAGGGAGGTTTCTCCATGCTTCCTCATAGCTTTGCACATGGTCCTTTGGGTAGCTTCGACCTGTGTAGCAAACGTTGCAGCCTTCTACTTGTGCTGAGAACCGCACTGTCATCAAGGTACAACATTGTACCCATTATGTGATGCTATGTTTATGTGTCCCCCACCATCTTGCTGGTGTGGCTTTCAAAACCTCATTCATTGCCAATAATATTTGTTGTATTGGTACACTTTCTTCAAAGTCTGACAAGAAGGTTTCTAAAGGATTCAAACCATCAAAGGTGGGTAAGTTGCTTACTGTTGTGCCAATCCAATGAACTTCTCTGGTTAATCTAGCACATCTTCTTGTATATACTTCATACATATTGTTCTTCCAATTCTCCAGTGCTTCTTTTGAGTCTGATGAACATGTTCTCTCACTTCTCTAGCTTAGGTTCCCATCGACTGTAGGATTAATGTAATCCTGCTGTCTGGCTATTAGCTTATATATATTTTCTAGTGCATATGCATGGTCTTCTTCTCTGATAGGTTCTGTGTATCGCTGACCTTCATCTAGATCTAAAGGTGCAATGATTTAAATCAACTACAGTGGAATTATTGAAAGCCCAATCAATTCCTAACAGTGCGGGGTAAGGACAACTATCATCAACTATTTCAATTACCTCAAAATCCACAAATTTTCTTACTCCATCAATGTCCATAGGGACATGTTCTAATCTTCCAAAAGGGCTTATAGCTTGCTGGTTGGCCATCCTAAGCCTGGTAGGGGAATACATAAACTTCGGTTTTCCCATCAGTGCCCAGGTTTGCTTCGTCATGACATTGACCTTCGACCCTAAGTCGAGGACTACATAGTCTATCTCATACTCTCCTATTTGGGCATCAAATGTAATTCCTTATTTGTCCTTCTCTTCTTACTGATTTGGTGTACTTCCCTATTCAGTAATGGGTCTATATTTCCTAGCTCATATTGTCTAATTAAATTTTGTAATTCTTGTACAATGCTTTCATATTGAACCAACTTAATACAAGTATACAAAAATTCCATGAGCTTGCTTACCTATTTTCCTTCTTTTGGCGAAGAAGATTGATCAAATGGCAGAGGCATTCCATATTCTCTCACTTCTGGTCTTGTCTTTCATGAAGAGCCTTGGTCTCCTCTAAATTCGTTTCTTGCTTCCTCAAACATTTGTCTTTCTTTCTTTGCATTGAATATTTGTGTATTCTTTGTAGCTTTCTTGATTCCTGAATCTTCTATAGTCTTCCCTTGGGTTATCCTGTCATCTCTCGTGACATCAACTCCTCTTGTTATAACAACAACTCTCGGGTCTTCTCCACAAGTCTCAACATATATCAGTTTCACTTGCGGGTTCTGCTGAGGTCCTCGTCTTTCTTGAAGCTTAGCTAGAAGCACATGACAATCTTCTATAACATGATAACACGAGCTGCAGTAGTTGCAAGTGGTACAAGAGTTATGACAATCCCTTGCAAGGTGTCCTGGTTGTGCATAGTTATAACAAATGATCTGTCCTCGACCTCGACCCATTCCTCCTCCTCGTCCTCTTCCTCTGAATCCACCATGAGGATTGAAGTTTCCTCTCCCATGAGAGTTATACTGCATAGTGTTTCCTTCTTGCTGTACTTTTCCTTGAATCTTATATATGTCTCTCGAACTTTCATGCATGAGATCGTAAGCCCTACAATCCCTATCATCATGTCCTATGGACTTACATAAAGTACAGTACAAATTTGTAGGTGTCTGAACATACTTTTGCATGTAGTAGCACTCACTAGGGTGATGCCTGTTTCTTCATACCTCATACCAAGGTAAGGTGTCTTGCTTCAAAGGGCTCAAAGCTCCATAAGCCAAGTATTCATTGAATAGGGGACAATGTTCCTTGTCATGGCCTTCTGATATGCATCTGACACACCAGATGTCTTCTCTTTTATCTTTTCCCTTGTCTTTCTTCATATCTTTGACCTGCAGAGACAAATTATTTAGCTGACTCAAGATCTGACTCATACCTAAGCTGGATTCTCCCATAGGGGCTGATTCTAACTTCATGGCAATATCCAGCGCCTCAGACTGTGAAGCACTATTATGTTGCATCAAGGGAACTCTGATGTGTGGTAAGAGGGCATCATTGAACCATTCTTTGTTTTGTTCAACTAGGATTTGGAAAGTCAATCGACCTGTTAAGGTTTTGAATCTCTAATCGAATTCCCAAATAGGTTCAACCACCTTCTGCTTGATCTCTTTCATCTCTGCGATACATTGTGACTCTGACTTGGGTTTCTTGAACTCTACTATCAATGCATTCTTAATATGATTCAATGGATTAGGATGTGCAAGTCCTTGGACAAGCTTCATGTACCAGCTCAGTGCACGATCCCTTAGAGTGGTACTAAACTGAGTTCTTTTGACATATTCATCAATGAAATTTTTAATATTCCATACGTCTTCACATAGGAACCAATGCTAATCAGGATCTTCAGATCCATCTCCCCTAAAGATAGGAAGCCTCATCTCATCTGCCATAGATCTTCCTAGGGTTCCTGATTGAATGTATGGTGGACTACTATTGATAGTGCTCTGGGTACTCTTGTGACTGGGATTACTTTGATTTCTTAATACTACTGAATCAACAGGAGGGATAACAATACTTACTTCGATGGTCTGCGTAGTTTTTGAGGTTCCAGGTTCTCCCCGGTGAGGCTCTTCAGCTCCTCCTTCCTTTTCCCTAGAAGGTTTTGAATGTTCTTTGTCTGTCAGATATGCCCCTTCTCCACTGTAGAAACCCTCCTCCACGTAGTTCTTCTTAAACAGGTTTGCAAGGTGAACTTCTCAGAACACTCTCCCATTGCGCGTATGTCCAACTTCTGTGTTTCTATCGCTGCCCGAATTCTTGAACATTAGCCTTTCTAGATCCGACCAATCTACTATATCTTCAAGATGTTCTTCTCATGCAATAACATCTTGAGTCTCAACTTCAAGAATTGTAAAAATTTTCCTCTGGGTCTCTTGAAGAAGTATCTCTCAGCTTGGATGTATGATTCTATTCTGTCAACAACAAACTTTGTGATGTACCCTCCAATGGTGCTATCAAACCAGTGATCTACTGGTCATGATACGATGCTATCAACTCTTTTGATCTTCTTTATCAATTCTGACGTCCAAACCATAGGAGGTCTAGATCGGATCTCGAACTAGTTATCAACTAACCTAGCTAGCCACTCATATAGTTCCTGATGGATTCCCCCAAAGAAAATTTCGTGTATATTAGTGAAGATATATTTCTCCAACCAATCGTCTGTACTAAGATTAGGGTTCTTTTTCTAGGCTTCAACGAAGTCCTTTTCTTGATCCTCTATCTAATTTTGAGTCTCTGTCTTCGATGGAAACCACCTTGACATTCCCTCAAGAAGATTCCCATCCCGACAACGGAACCATTTGTTGGCACAGGGGCAGATCCAGGGTTCAGCTACAAGAGCACACCAACAAGCCCTAACTACTAGCCCTTTCGACAACACTTGCGAAGAAGATGCAGTCTCACCTGAAGAAATTATGAGGGGGTTGCAGGACAAGGATGTCTACAACCAAGAGGAATATCAAGTGAATCTAACATAGGAACAACACGACATTCATATATCACTTATCATCTTAGATCTATTCTGCACATCTACTTATCAGATCTAAAGCAGTAATACAATCACAATATATCAATGACAAAGATAAAATACCAATCACACACAACATGAGAAGAAATGGTTCACCCTCTCTCTAGGGATACATCCGCAGAACTGTGCTATAATGTATTAAGGTAAAGCATACAATTTTAGTCTGTGCTCTTAGCTAGCAGATCTTATTTCTTCTCCTCTCTTCCTCTCCCCTCCCTGCACACCTAGCTGTAGGGTTGATCTTCGCACCCAACTGAAGATCTTACAATACTAGAAGACTCTCACTCTTAGCAGTTCTCTCTCACTCAACAATAGTTTCTCACCACAACAATTAGAACGATCAATAACAACAATGAAAAAATTGACACACACCAACCCAACCCAGGTCTTCTTGACATCTATTTATACATTGCAATAGCTCACCGACATCCTGAGGCCAAAACCTAGGTGTCCAAAACCCTAGATACAAAAACCCTAGGTGTTTAAAACCTTAGGTCAACTTGACCTGTATTTGTAGGGCTTCGCGAGCCTGTCTTTCCTTCTTTCTCACGCGATGATCCAAATCATCCAACGATGGTTTTTACCTCTTTCTGAGTTGTCCACAATCCTTCTCTCTTGCTTATCTTCCATCCTCGATCTCCTCATCCAACGACTTTCTTTCTCGGGCTTCGCTCCATCTTTTCTGCTCTTTTGTTCACTTCGACCCAACAACAGTCACTGTGTCTTCTACGCAGTTCGCATTCTCCCTTTTCTTCCTTGATCTTCACATACTTCCATAACCAAGGGCCAACAGATCTCATATGTTGAGGGGGACACGACATGATTCCAATTTTTCTGATTGTATTGTGTGTTTTCCATTGGTATATTGCAGCTTCCATAATATCCTTTGGATCATTGTATTCAACTCTTCTTTCATAATAAAATACCACCTATTGTCTCTTCTATTTCAGGTGTATTTTTATTACATGCAATATGTTTGACAAAATGCTTATTAATAGAATGCATGCAAACTGTTTGTGAAAATTTATCAACCAGATTTGAGTATCAAGAAAATTTATTGCACAAAAGAACTTGATATTCTAGCCCATTCCATTGGGACGTCAGTAGAGGGGAGGTCAAGACTTACTCTATAGGGTAGGACAAACTTTAGTTCAACCATGGACTTGTAGGATTATACTTCAACAAGACACTTTCACATGAGAGGATTAAGGATGGTGGCTTGACTCCCTTTGGGGAGATTATCTTGGGGTTCCAGAAGAGGAGGATGTAGACTAGGCACGTTGGTATGACGGTGATGATCAGAGTGGTGCAACGTCAACTTGGTGGTATCTTTCCAAGATTAGTTTGGGACCTTAGGATCACATTCTTTGATAGTTCAACCACTATTAGAGAGGAGAGCACTAACTTTGACTTTCCAGAGTTTAATTTTGGGAGGCTTAGGTGTGGTTGCTTGGAGGAGTGGTCTTTCAAGGAGTTGACCAAGTTTATGCAGGTTATGAATTCTTGGCTTATCAACAATAGTCAGGTGGATTCTTGTATTAGCACCTTACAGACCAATGCTATACGCTCCAATTTATACATGCTAGTTTGGGATCATGGTGACTTTACCATTTATGGGGTTCTTGTGTTTGCACACAAAGACTTTGCGGACGATATGTTGGGAGATTGTCTGGATGATACTCAGATGATTGCAATAGACAAGAGGTGCTAGAGTATTAGGAATTTTCCCTTTGACACTTGGAAATGAGGTATAGTGGATGTCCTATCAGTTGATGACCACATAGACTTCTCTATGATGTCTAATTTTAGAGTTGGGATACATTAGATGGGTATGATCCTTGATAGTGGATGCAATCCTTCGAGGAATTACAACTTGTGGATGCAAAGTGGGCACGATGGTCGGACAACTATGATTAGAGTGGTGCAACATCAATGTGGTGGTTCTTTTCTGAGGATAGCTTGAGACCCTGGGATTTCAATAGGAGATAGTGCGACAATTTACATGAAGGAGAGAACTGTTTTTTTCCTTCATGAGATTGGTCCTCTAGCAGAGCAGTTCCTTGGCGGGTTGATTGAGTTGTTGCAACACTAAGTGGCCTTACTTGTGGGTAGTTTTAAGAAGACCTCGGATGTCAATACATTACCAGACCATGTCTTGAGAAGATGATTTTTCACCTCTTACAGGGTGGTTTGGGATCCTGGTATCATTTTTAGTTTCAATCTGGATCAGTCGATGGAGTGCCAAGTCATGATGGCATTTCTTGAGGACAAAAAATCTTTTGGAAGGGAGGATTTTTCATGTCCCCATTTTTGGATTTTCATATTTTGTAGTATAAGGGACTTCCATGGCTTGTCAGTAGAGAAAAAAAGAGTAAAAAGGGGGCCATTTAAGGTCACTTAGTTAGGAGATGTTATGTTTTTAAAGTGACATTATGTAAATATGGTAACTTTGTATTAATAAATTACTTAACCATTATTAAAATGACTTTTAATCTTAAAGTGAAAATTGGAGGGAAATAAGGGTTATATTTTATTTAGTCAAAAAAGGAAAAATTCTAGAAGTTACATTTGATTTGGTCAAAAAGAGAAAATTCTAGAAGGCATGGAGAAAAGGCAAAAGGAGGGGTAGAGCCTCACTTTGGATTATGATTTGATAAACCTCTTGTATGGTGCTCTTGGAGCCATTGTTTCATTAGGGTTTAGCAAAACCCTTCCATTGTTGATCTTGTTTCAGTGGTGCAATATCCACCCTAGCTAGACAAGGAGGAGGATCTATCCAGGATCTTCATTGGAGCTTCATCTTGGGTTTGTTTTCAATTTTGGGTTGTATTGATCCTCTTGGAGAGGTTTTGGCACTTGGAGGGTTGGATCTCATATGTTGAGGGGGCAATGACATGATTCCATTTTTTTGGCTTGTATTGTGTGTTTTCCATTGATGTATTGAAGCTGCCATAACAACCTTTGGATAATTGTATTTAACTCTTTTTTCATAATAAAATACCACCTATTGTCTCTTCTATTTCTGGTGTATTTGTATTACATGCAATATGTTTGAAATTTTTTCTATTTATAGAATGCATGCAAACTATTTGTGAAAATTTATCAACCAGATCAGAGTATCAAGAACATTTTTTGCACATAAGGAAATAATATTCTATCCCATTCTATTGGGCATATTGCATAAATATATATGAATTATATTAGTGTATCGAACATGAAAATATAATCTTAGGAAACCATCTCACTAGATTTCTTTACCCACACAATATCAACTTGATTTTGACCAAAATTTCAGATCCATGTTCTCCAAAGCCTCAACTAGAATTTGGCTTTGTTGAATCTCTAAAAGCCTTGAGCGTTTGTTGCATATAGTGATTCCTATTCTCTCTTAATATATCCTTCTTTAAGCATAATGAGCACTTTCCAAGAACCCATAGTACATCGCTACTATAGAAAATTTCTAGCACTCAACCCTTCCAAAACAATGTCCACAAATAAGATAGAAGATTTGATGCTCAACATATTTAGTGTATGGTCCCATACATAGGGTAGAAATAGAAAATGATTCCTATTAGAACCGTATTTGTCATTTCTTTTACTATTGGATAAGAAGGATTAATCTATTTTGCACATAGATCTTCAACCTTTTACTTCAGTGTATACAAATATTCTTCCAAAAAGGTAACATATTATACTCTCTATTGTAAATTGGATGCCTATTTTAAGGTTATCTTCTTGGGAGTTAGAAGATTCATTCTTCATTGTATGATTTTGGTTTATCATTCCTTGTGCACTTAGATTTAAGAAATTGCTCACTAAAATTATTCTAAGCGATCATTTTTATTCAATTCATGTTTGTAATGTACCTTCATTACCGACCTCAAAAGTAGGGTTTACTATTATAACATTTCATTTCTAAGCTAAAGATTTGGTTTTCTATTATCATGGGCAGAGAGAGACAATTAGAATTTGTCTCTTAGATCTCTTTCCTTAGTGTAACTTATTGCACCTTGTTGACAACGCTGAGAGTTCAGGAGAGAGGGCGGTTGCATAGAGCCCGTGGCTCCCAGCGACGCGCCACCATGAATCAGTTTGACGACAAGACTCAAGCCAGAATGGAGAACCAACAAGAGGATGATCCTTCGACTCTTCTAGCACCCCCTTTATCCATCTTGCTACCAATAAATGAGCTCTTGGAATGGTGATGTCAAGTTGAATGGGTCATGGATGAAGGGTTGACCCTTTCCCCATCGAGGCAACATTTGATTGGATTCAAAGGATCCTATAGGTCCGTTTTTTTCCACTCCTTTTGTCCGCGACACTCAGATCTTGAAGAGCGAAACCCTAGCTACGACCTGAGTGGAGGAGGGTTGATGGAGGATCAAAGTCAACTCATATTTGACATGAGCAGAGAGATGGCAGATATGAGCTTCAAAATGGACTAGTTAGATGAAAAAATCTCACTGATCATTCGCCAGCAAGCTAGTCAGATACCTAGTTGGCTAGACCACGACCGCTCTTCCATGCAGAAGACCTCCATGGACGCGCCAATCCAGCTTCCATTCGATGACCAGGTCCCACCGTAATAGCTAAGTAGTACATGGCATTTTGGATGTTGTTTTTTAGTCTCATAGCTCATAGGAAGTTACTAGTTTCTATCTTGCAGTCCCAATTTAATTCTCTCCTTGTTATATTATGGTTGAACAACAAAACTATAGTTTTTCTTAGAAGAATAGTATATTATCCTTTTGATTTATGGCAGGGCTCAGGTTGGTTTCAATTTATGGCAACCCAAGCCTGTGCAAACTGCATGTACTTTTTTGATGAATTATAGAAGGTAATACAATGCCTAGTTACAAAAAAAAAAATGATTAAGCTCAATGTCTTTATTCAATTAGAACTAGCACTTCAAGATTTGACACATAACACCTTTCCAAGATGATGAAAATCAATCATATATGACATGACCAAATCATCTTAAGTATAATAATTTGTTTCACATACTAAATATATTTTATAAGTTCATCCATTATCTCAACTCATCAATTTACTAGAATATCTTAGATGGAGGTCTTGTTCTCTTCTCCAAGGAGGATAGTTTCAGGGTTTAGGGTTATGTTCCTTAATCTCATGCATATAACACCTTATACATTGATTAGAAGTGTGATTCCATGATCACCAAAGTACTTATAAGGATAAGGAAATGCTTCTTTAATCTATAGGCTTCTTGCCTCATTATTCACCTATGCATGGTTACACAAAATATGTTGGAATATTATAGCATAAGTTTCACTAGAATTAAGGCCAAAACATGATAAAATACATTCCATGACAAAGGTAAATACCTAAAAAGAAACCTTAAAGTAATTTATAATAGTTAAATAACAATTTATACATAGAAAATTCATATTTTTAGGGGTATGGGGGATTAAATCACTCATTCCTCCAAGAGGACAATGTAAGACCAAATCATGGTACAAGCCAATTCTAAAAAAATGTAACCATCTCACATAATTTCTCAATAATATTTGTATTATATTCCAAAACTTTCCATGCACAAGAAACACCATTTGTCAAGGTTATGGGGGATTTGAGTAGCCCTTTCTTTAAGAAGGAAACATGCAGGTAACAAAGAGAGGTTTAACTAAATAAAATCAATAATTGAACATAATTAACATCATTCTTAAGTTTTGTTTCATTCATGATAGTTAATATCCCTTAAACCATCATTCTATTCCTTGAAACCCAAAAAATAATCAAAACAAGACCATTTAGGCCACTACATGACATGCTCATAGGCCATGTGAAGAAAAATAGCAAGAATAAGAGTGTGCTCATGGGTATCCTTAATCAAACTAGCAACCTTGTCACTATTATCCTTCACAAAAGGACCAATCATACCTCAAATTGCTTAGAAACTCAAGAATATTGAGTTTTTAAAGCTACAGGAGGTCTTCCAATCAAAACCATTACTTGAGGGATTGAAAAGGAAATGATTATACATAAAAACGTTCTTATAAATATTTTAAAAGAGTGCATTCTAAATATTATAATTATAAACACTAAGAAAATTTATTAGGTCTTCCAATCAAAACCATTACTTGAGGGATTGAAAAGGAAATGATTATACATAAAAACGTTCTTATAAATATTTTAAAAGAGTGCATTCTAAATATTATAATTATAAACACTAAGAAAATCTATTAGGGAATGAAATATGCACCTATAGGAAAATGATTCCACACTTAAAATTTTCAAGAGGTTTCATCTTAACAACTCAATAGGTGGTTTCTTGAGTTTCATATCTTTTATATTATCAATCATATATGAGTATAGGAATTTGTAACATCCCCACTATAATCCTCATTTTAATTTATGCATGATGTAGATATGAATATGGCTATGACTAAGTGATGTAATATGCAAATTGTATTTCTGATTTTAATAAATATAATGTGATACCAGTTGTTGGGAATATAGATAGAGATGGGGATGATTTATCCACAAGAGAGGGAATGTCTGAAAATGTCTAGGAGAGTCTAAGAGGGGTTCATGGAGGTAATTAATTGTGGGTATTAATCCAAACCCACATTTCTTAAGTTTATTATCATTGGGGATAACTTCTATTTTCTGTTTGAGTGTATGCGAGCCCATTAATTAAATACGTGTCGGGGGATGGGTGTAGAAGTCACTTCCATAGTTATTGGAAGCATGGGGATAAAGTACAATCAACATTGGTTAGAGTGTGTAGTCAATTGTCTTGGGAAAATAGAGGAAATTCATATTGGGGGGAATGGGTAGTTTTTCACATAGAGTTTTTTTTCATGAACAACAAGCATAAAGCAAGGAAAAAGAGCATTGGAGCTAGACCAAGAAGGTTGGGAGAATTTTGGAGCATGTTCGAGAGTTTTTGGAGCATTTTGGAGATGAATATTGAAGAGCCAGTTTGTTAGGCTTGAAGAGTGAACTTTAGTGTGAGTTGCACTAGAACAACAATTATTTGTTGTTGATTTACTGGTAGCTTTTTTGGGCAATCAGATCCCTTGAGTTACCAGTAGAGATATTTTTAGTTACCTGTGCCAGAGAGACCCTAATAAATGAATGGGACACCTGATAGACTAGGACCAGTGAAAGGGTACATTCCTTGGGTTGGGAAGGTCAAGAGGAAGAGAGATGGAGAAAATTTGAGATAAATGTAGGAGACTTCCAGTGGGTTGTGAGATTTAGAGATGTGAGTGGACTGTTAGAGGCACCCTTCCATTTTGTATTCCTAGCCCCAACTCAACGGTGACTAGTTGTTGAGATTTGGAGCAACAGGTCTATGGTTGGGTGGAATGTCCTTCCCAAGGGGTTGGTTGCACAAATGTTTTAAAAGATAAGCATTTAATTATTTTCTGAGTTTCTCTTAAGAGTTTTATGGTTGTTTTTTTACCCTGTGCATGAGAACGATTTTTATGGGCGGTTGTAGATGTGTTTATGGATGCATTATGTTCTTTTAGAATGCTATAGACACATTTAGTTATGGGTATCATATTTTAGTTAAAAATGTGTTCAATTCGTAGCTCGTAAGCTACACAAATTAATTAGCAGAAGAAATTTCAAATTTATGTGTATTTTCCGCAAGTAATATTCCTTAGTTAAGCCGGGGAATGTTACAAAATGGTATCAGAGCTAAATGTTCAAACACTGAGCTTGTATGGGACAAAATCAACACATAGAGGTTAAAAGTTGTAGAGTTAAAGTTCAAAGAATGTTTACAATGTGGTTGTAAGACTTTTCCAAGCAAAAGTGTGAGGAGATTGTGAATTCAAATTTAGCGGTTAAAATCCCCAATTTTCATCTCTAAATATGCATGTGTTGGGCCTGTAATTAGTCAAATTCTAGAAATTGCAGTGTAGAAATGAATAGTTGGGCGAAATTGGGCAAAAACCCCAATTTCTGTAGCAATATTGGTTGAGAATTTGACAAAAGAGTGTCAAAGTTTGGTTGCAGAGGTCGAGTCGATATGCACCAAGCCTAAATTGACCATTTTCAAGCTTAATTTAGGGTCTCATGGCGGCCCTAACAAAATTTCAGGATTGTGCCTTTTTGGAAAATTGGAAAATTTTAAAATTTGGGAAATTTGGGGTATTTTATTATACATGAAGTCAACATGACAAGGAGGCCATGTGGAAGTGATGTGGCGAAAGTGATATGACAATAGTGACATGTACTACCATGGTGGCAGGGCCACGATGATAGGTCCATCGTGGTAGTTGGTGGCACGGTGGCAAGTGACATGGGTATCACATGAGGCGGTGATATGTCGATACCATAAAGCGTTTTTAACACACCCAAACTTCTTATTAACCTTTAAGGAGATGGGGCATTAATATTTCACTTCTCCTCAACTCTCTTAAAGTTTGTCCAGAACATATTATTATCTTCTGCTCGTCGAGAGTTTTCCAACCACTGCAATCACTCCCAAATTTGAGCCTGGGGTCAAAAGTTGTGGCTTCCTAAATATTCTCAGGCTTTCATTAGCCAATTTTCATCTCAACCTCACGTGGTGTCTATTGGGCTCTAAATATGTCCTAAAATATAACCTCTATGCATCATCCAAAGGTAGGCACTGGCACAAGCGTTTTACTTGTCACCTACGTAGGTTCTTACCTTTCGTTTTCAATACCCGTCCTCCAGAGATGCAACCCCTGCAAAGGGACAACAATCGTAACAAAAGGAATAACAATCATTCAGTTCAAATGAACAACAAAAGGAACAACAATCATGACAAGGGAACGACAGTCGTTATATTGGGCCGAACTAATGTTGTATTAATTGAGTTGTAGTACTTGCCCAACTATCTAATTTGTCAACTCGGGGTTCGTAAACTGACGAAGCACATGCAAATTATATGCAAGATTGAAGCATAACTAATCTAATCTAATGTTTAAGCTACGACAGAAATAGAATCATTAATCTAACACATGACTGAAATAGAATCATTAATCTAACACATGACTTGGAATTGAATTAATCTAGTTGCGTAAATGAAATTAATCTAGGAATGAGAAATTGCGTGAAGGAAATTAATTTAGAAATGGAGAACTACATGAAGGAAAATCAAATACAACAAGTGAAGAGTTGAATGGCATAACAACATATGAGAGCTCTCACCAATGAAGCAATCTTACATTCAATAATTAAATCAATCTTCATAACAAAATAATGAAAGCATGAAAACCAAAACCATGAATCAAAACTAAGAATCCATTTCTCATTCGAATCCTAATGACTACCATTAATGACTACTCTAATTCTAATTACATAATCTAACTGCATCATAATTCCTCTTCTACTTGAATCCTCATGAAGAGAGAGAACTCTCTTTTATACATGAGAGTCTTGAAGATAAGATAACCATCTCATTATTACAGATCCACTTTTATCTCAACCTATTTCCCATTATTACAAAATATAATCCCTTCAAATCCACACACATATCTCTCATATATCTTGGATATGATCTTCCAACCAAATCTCCATGATCTTCTCCTTGGAATGGGATTGAATTATCTCCTCAAATCTTGAAATGGTGGAGGAAGTATTCGAGAATTCCTTTTGAATTAATCCTTCTCATATTCCTACACATTACAAAGCTCACACATATTTGAGATATATATGAAAACATGTTGATTTTCTAACATTTAATCACAATTTCCTTTTAAATACTAAAATGAATAAAGCGGAGAACAATAAGGTGAAACCCAAGTATATTAATGGAAATGATATCATGAAAGGTTAATGGGGCGATGAAATGTGGAGAATGATGAAGGGAAAGATGGATGAAAATATGACATTTCTGAGCCCTAATATACTCCCCAACTTAACTTGTTGCATGTCCTCATGCAACCATGCATGGATCTTCTCAACAAATTTTGGCATCTGAATGTTGGCTTTGAGTGATATAATGAATGTTTTCCAGGATGGGATTTACATGAATAACAACTGACATTTTCTTATGGTTGGTTCTTGTGTGTGTTATAACCCTAATTTGCGCCAAGCATGCTTACCTGGCATCAGGCCATCTCAGATTCCTTCTTTGCCAAAAAACTGTTGAACAACTCTTCTTAAAAACCCCTTTTATGAAGGCCCACACGCCTTGATCCATTACTGCATGTGTGTACACGCTAGCTGACCCAAGACAACCCACATGTGCCTACAAAAGCACAAAAAAAGGAAAGTTGCTGACGAAACACACAACTTTGGGTAAGTTAACTAAACCTTTGGGCCATGCATGGCTGATCATTCGACCAAATACCTAGCTCCTTCTAACCTATAAAAGAAGGGGTAGGGGTCCCATTTGAAAGGAGGAGAATCATAGTAAAGAAACTATACCCGATTAAGCATTCCCTTTGTCCCAACCTTTAGCCATCCTTGTGCAGAGAGAAGTATAGAGAAAAGAAATTGGAAGACAGTGGAAGAAGAGCCCATGACCAGGATCGAGGAGAAGTAGCCAACTTTATCATTGTAAGGTATCATTGTGAATTTAATAAAAGAGTTTCTTTTCCCATCCCGCCATATGAGATTGTCATTATTGGAATATTGATTGTATGATTGATTAAATCTCTAACCCGTTAGTTCATATATCAAATGCATGTGGAGTTCTTTGTTTGTCTTTAGTGAATGCAGGTCAGCATTGGGAGGAGAGTTACAGTCAAAGAACGACCAAGTGCGAAAATGGATTGACATCAAACATGAAGAATAAGGTACGTCAACTTAATCTTTTGAGCCTTGTATTTACATATGAGTAATGGGGGTCTAGGCATGGGATGATGGTAAAAAGTAAGAATCTTTAGGTCATTTTTGCATGCATGATAAAACCCTTAGTGCTAGTCCGTAGGAGGGATTTCCCACCCAGAACAGAATTGACGACCATACTGGGGATCTCTAGGGTTTCTGGGAATGTTTTTTCTTGGGTATTTTTAAGAACTGGTTTCATTTCTTGTTTTTAAAGTTTTTGCAAAAGTCTGAGCTAACAAAGATTCTGGTCTTCCATACCAGTTATCTCTGTTTCTTTGCTTGACTTCATTTTTTTTTTTCCGAGACCCACAGAGGTACGCATGGCCTGTATAAGGTCTGCACGCGTGTACCCACGCCCTACCTTCCCATAACCCGCGTGTACATGCTAGCCGAGGAAGTGTCAGTTGCGTGTATGATTCTAGAAAATTTCTTCTAGAGAGGCAATCATCCTCTCCCCTGTCAGAAATAATCCTTCTCAGGGGTTTTCTGGAAATCATTCTAAGTCTTTGTTGTTTGCAGTCTATAGCTTAGGTTTCAGCCCAGATTGGTTTGTTCTATGAAGTTTTCCTTGAATTGTTTTCTTTTTTCTGTCAAAGTAAGTGTCCGAGTCTTCAAGAGATTCTGGTTCTCAGTACCAGTAGTCTCTGCCTAGGCTTGATTGCTTGTCCCTTCATTTTTTTAGAGTTTCATAAGTACACGCAGCCTGTATAAGGTCTGCATGCGTGTACATGTGCCCTGACTTTACACAGCTCGCGTGCACACACTTGCTGTTGAACTGTCAGTGACGTGCCTATGGGGAAAATTTTTGTTTAAGGTGAGGCAATCATCCTTTCCTTTGTCAAGAATTATACCTCTCATTTTTTTTGGGTCTTTGTCATAGCATCTTAGCCTAGGTTTGGACTCTATTATAGCTTGTTTTTTCATTGAAATATTTCTTGTGTTTCCTAGCTTTTTAAACTTATTTTTAGCTTGAAATTTTAAGAAAAATGAGTTGCATTTTGAAAGAAAATTCCCCCTCATGGCCAGGGGGGGGCCATGGATCGTGCATTCATCAGTTTCTTTTAGAATCTTTTGTTATTTCTGCTTTGATTGGAATAAAATATAAAAAACTTAGCTTTTTATGTCTCTTTCTTTCTTGGCATTGGCTTTGCATTGTTATTTGAAAAAGAAAAAAGAAATTAGCATAGTGTTGTGTTTTCTTCTCATCTTAAAAGCATTTCAAAAAGAAAAAAATAAGAAATATAATCATTCTTTTCCAGTGTTCATATAAGTTTCATTATTTTTCTCAAGAATCTTAACAACAACAGTTTCACTACTGTACCCCTTTTGAGTAAATCAAGCCTTAAAAATAACGCTAATCTAAAATTAATTAGACTTTTTATGTTTGTAGGGTCAACTAACTAGTTTAGGGTTAGGGCCTTGAATTAGGTTGGAGAGGAAACTCTTCAAGGCCATTGAATCAAACATTGGAGTTTGAGTTAGGGAGTGTTAAATTCCAGTATAGTGGAAGTTATCCGGGACCCCCCTCTAACACATGGGATAAACATGAGGTCACGTGCAGAAAGGTAGCGGAGATAACCCCTCCAAAGTCGGACCAATCATAGTGGGGAACACATACAGAGGGCTTGTCTTGAGATTCCGCCGATTGCATTTGGCACGGAGCTTCATGGGTCTCGAATCCGTTTGAGGTCCTCAATTGTCTTCCAGACCACTTGCTTTCGATACCCTTGACAGGTTTCGGGCTTGATACCCTACTCATTGTGGTCTACCCAACTGTCGACTATACCCGCCTGGTGACTGTTCGCGAGCTGGCAACTTAGTTGCCTTTATTCTAGGGACTTACACAGGTGACTACGGGGGTATACTGCGGTAAATAGGGAAGACATCAGGCCACGCTTTGCAGAGTATGCCCGGAGGGTGCTTCTGTATTCGAGTTGCACTTGCATCGGTAAGTTTCTCTAGTGTTGGTTGGTGTAGCTGTTCTTCCAACTAGTTAGTCGTTTCCTTGATTTTCCTTTAGGATTTTTTCTAGTGTGTGCTCTGTGCTCCCTAGTTTTCCATAGTGAGTTAGTCATTCATTGCTTTGGGTCTCTGACCTAGGGTGGTATACCTCCCACTCCACCGTTCATGAGGAATTTTTCGGTCTTCCGCTTAGAAACGTGGAGCCGCCTCTTTATAGGCGTTGTTTTGATACCACTGGTTTTCCAGAGTCAGTGTGTGAGACTTTTACGGACTTGAACGATCCCGCAAGGGGATAACCTATGCATAGGATCTTCATGGCCAAATTTCTTGACGATACCAACCAAGGAGCCCCTTCACAAGGGGATTCTTGTGCTTTTCCCTTCTTCGGAAATGTTGGTGTCCCTTTGATGGCCACTTTGTACATTCCTGGGTTGAATGTGGGACTACTGGTTTGGTTGGGTACCATTCCAAATGTCCCAAATGCTCTTGATGCTTCTCAGTTAAGAACCTTAAGTCTTGGGAACCTTGTTGATGTTTCTTCGTCAACAAAGTCTTCTCCTCCTCCTTCTCCTACCTCTGGTGAAAGTACAGTTACTAGTAACCAAAAGTCTAAACGAAATAGAAAGAGGAAGAATAGAAAGAAGAAATCATGAACCTCTGCGAGCCATGTTGGAGATAGGTTGAAAACCTCTGCAAGTCACGTTGAAGAACAACACCCAACCTCTGCAAGTTATGCTAGGGGCACACACTCACCCTCTGCAAGTCATGCTGGGGGAAAAAGTCCAGTCACTGCTAGTCATACTGGTAATAGTTCTGTAGCCTCTGCAAGTCATGTTATCGACCCATCACTAATCTCTACAAGTCATGTTATCGACCCATCACTAACCTCTGCAAGTCATGTTGGAGATGTGCAACCAACCATTGCTAGTCATGCTGGGGTCATTATTTCGGTTGAGAAACCTAGACGGATAGGAGGTAAGCCTAAGTTCCCTTGTAAGCTTTGCAAGGAAGATCACCTTACTCATTTGTGCTCTGGCATTCTAGAGGTACAAATATTGTGGTCCCTGTCTGCAAGCTATTCTGATTCTAAGTATTTTGAGGTTTCTTCGCAGTCTATTCAAATATTGGTTGAGAAAGTGGTCACGTTGATGCAGTCATCGACTGATCACACTCCTCTTTTGAGGGGTGAAGTGCCTTTAGACCTTGTAGTATCTCAGCCTATTCAACCATTGGCTGAGAAAGTGGTCATGCCAATGCAGTCATCGACTGATCCCACTCCTCTTTTAAGGGTTGAGGTGCCTTTAGACCTTGTAGTCTCTCAGCCTATTCAACCATTGGTTGAGAAAGTGGTCATGCCGATGCAGTCATCGACTGATCCCACTGCTCTTTTGAGGGGTGAGGTGCCTTTAGACCATGTAGTCTCGCAGCCTATTCAACCAATGGTTGAAAAAGTGGTCACACCGATGCAGTCATCAGCTGATCCCACTACTCTTTTGGGGAGTGATGTGTCTGTCGACTATGTTTTTATCATTTCCAGTTCAATACTTTTATAACAAGGGGGCATTCTACTCGTTCCGAGCACACCCCCTCCAAGCCCTAGGATGATTTCCTTTGATTGGAATGACCTTGTTGAGCCTCGTCTTCCTTCCTCCACACCCTTTCAAATAAGGGTTGAAGTTAATTCAACAAACATTTATCGATGTATTGTGGAAGTATTTTATCCTCCTCGGTATGGAAAGTCTTGGGATCTCCCAAGCTTGTGTCTGCTTCACATGAGTTGTTGGCTTTTGACAGACGTTCTAGTGAATGTTTGGGGATTCTTCCTCAGTTGCCTATCTCGTTAGGAGGGAAGATTGTTTGTGTCAATGTTATAGTGGTGCAAGGCCCGTTAGATTTCAATATGCTTCTCGGGCGTGATTATGTATATGCTATGAACACTGTGGTATCTACGCTCTTCCGGGTGATGCATTTCCCTCACAATGGAAGCATTGTCACTATCGACTAGCTGTCATATGATAATCACCATCCTAATTCAACATTATTTTAGACTACCCCTTTATATGTTCCTATCATTTGTGTAGACTCTACCTCGCCACGGGTTAATTATGTGGCATCTTATCCTCGATGTTCAATTGCTTCTGAGCAGGAACTTGTGAAATCATGTTGGCCTTCCCGAGACTTAGTCTCAACAATTGATCCATTGGTTTATCCAATGGGGGCATGGGAGCCCTTGTTTCCCCCTCTTGGTCCAAGTAGGCTTGAGTATCCTTCCGAGTCTAATCTCGTTGTTAGTAGATCCTCAAGCCCTCGTGATCGTGATCCTTCACTGATAGACTCTACAAATCCTAGTTAGAACCTCCATCATCGTATGGAGTATGGTCAGTTTACTTCACCCTTTGGGACTGTCGACCCTTGTTTGCGTGATTTCTCAGATTTTGAATTGCCTTCTGATAAGGATATCCTTGAATCCATGACTACGGTTTCTATACCGTAGGAGGACTTACACCGTGGTTTGTGTTTTCTTCCCTTTTGGGAGACTTTCCAAGTTGACTATCGAAGAGACTCTTGGTCTAAGCCTAGTAGCGGGATTTTTCCTGAACCAGTTTCATACATGAGTCGTAGCCCCCATGGGTCTTCTTTTAAGCCCTTTTCAGACCCTTTAAACATGGAAAGATTGCCGAGCAATCTTGTGGCCTTTCATGCTCGTTAAATTGAAATTTGAAGTCATGTCTATCCGACGATGGTTTACTCCTTTTTCAGTCTGGATGGTCAATTGTACAAACAAAGGTATACTCTAGAGGCCTCGAATCTCTAGAAGAGTACCCTCATGTATAATTTTACCCCTTTTTTAGGCCTGAGGGACTAAATTTATGAAAAAGGAACCCCTACAAAGTCCATAGTTAAGCTCTTTTCAGACTCCCTAAAATTGAAAAGATCACCGAGTGACCTTATTATTTCACACTCGTTAAAATGGTCCAGAAGAATATTCCTGACGGAGTCCATAGTTACGATTTTTTCAGACTCCTTAAAAATGAAAAAATGGCCGAGTGATCTTGTCTTTATCATACTCATTAAAATGGTTTTGAATAGACGTCTTGTCGGTGCTAGTTTACCCCTTTTTCGAACCAACTAGACTACCTTCGAAAAAGGTACCCCAGTGGAGTCTCCTTTTACGTTTTTCAGACTCTCTAAATATGAAAAACTGCCGAGCTTACCTTCTCTGGGCTCGTTAAACTTACATCGAAGGACGTTACCATTGTGTGTTTTGTTAACCGTGTTTACATACCTGCGTCTTTGGTCTAATGCCGGCTCCATGTTGCTCTCAACTGAACCATCTGAAGCATGCCTTATACGCAATCCTTGTAGCACTTTGCCTCTGTGTCTTCACACCCTGTTATTGGACTAATCGGTAGGTGCGGTCACTAACAAATATCCCTAGATCCACATGGATCTAGAAAAAAATAGGACGTGACATGACTCTTTCCCTAAGTTGTAATCATTGAATCTGCTAATAGGGAGGGATAAATGACGTACCTTTATATCGCTTCCTTAGGTCTCTGTTGCTCCTGCTTCACTTCGATGCTCTCGTGAGGTCAAGTCCAAGACAACACAAACCAACCAATGTGAAGATAGCAAAATGTATTCAACGCCAACTTATGCATATGATCAAGGAATTACACAATAAAGTAAGAGTGACTTTATGGGAAAAGGACATGCCACTGTATCATATTAATTGAAAGTAGAAGATACAACCTGATCACCTTGATGTCGTAAGCTTCCTTTCGGTGACCCTTGGTTCCAACACACACACTTGCTCTATACTTGCATGAAGAAGATCCAATTCCTCTTGATAGACCAACTAGAGTCTTCAAGCCTCTGTCCAAGCAGGGTTCTTCACACAATTCTTTCACCAATTCTCCATCCAATCTTGCTTAACCTTTTCCATGAGAAACCTTTCAATATATAGGAGAAGGAGAGATGGTTACATGGATGAGGATGATCCCATCAAATCTGAGAAGTTAGTAAAATGACAACCATACGAATGCCAACTCATTTTCTAGAAGATTCCCTTCTAGAACCCTCGAGACCTCTTCTCTTTTCCAAGCTTAAAAACAGGTTCGCACCCTATGTATGGAGCAAACTGTGAGAAGTTCGCACCCTAGGTGTAGGTGGTCTGCAAGAATGAGGGATTCTCGCACCCTAGGTCATATGCAGCCTGCAAACTCACTTTGAAAATATGTTTTTTGGAAGGAGACAAGGGCCACTTTTCTCAGGCAGAAAGTCCTTGTTGGGAGCCTAAATACATCATTGTTAATACATCACCAGAGTGACCAAAACCATGTGTAACACACCTTTGGTCCCAGGAGGGATTTTTCTCGAGTGTCCTTTCTTTGAACATCAGTCTTGTCCTTGCACCTCGAACTTGTATGTTTGTGACACTCATTCCTCCTTTGTAACGTAACATTATTTTATTCTTTTTCCAAAATTATCGAAAAAGACAAAAAAATCAAATATACCCAAAAAAGAGGAAGGGAAAAGTATTTTTTTTTTATTGGTAGCACAATGAGTCTCCCTTGGATAAAGCACATATGTCCATTTGTTTGTCAAAACTTGGGTTTTAATGTGACCTTAGGAATATGTTCCCACTACATAGAGCTGTGTCCTCCTTCATTTGGTTATTCTTCCAAACATATGGAGAGTTTTCTTTGCCTCCTGCCTCGTAAACTTATGTTAATGCCATCCTTCCCGAGTCTCATCATTTGTCGTGCTATTGTCCAAGGGAAGTTTTTACCAAGCCTGAGTCAGCCCCTCTGCAGTTTGTCTCTTGCCCTCATGCCCAGCCATACCGAAAGTCCAATCAAGTCTTTGTTCGAAATCAATGAAGCCTTCAGTCTGATAATCAAGATTCTCTAGTCCATGACCGATGAGCCGTCGAAGACCTCTGGGTAGTGAAGTCATACACTCATAGTACACTCCTACCCAAGTTTTGAAGATTTTGAAGTTGTTGCTCGAGCTTTGAAGACCTCATCTCCAGCCATTAGGCCTTATTAGCATCTAGAAGATGGATACTCTACATGTATATCTTTTTTATTTCGAGATGTAGCTTCGCTGTGTATTGCTCGTGGCTACACTTTATATAGTTATATGACATGGATCTACAGTGTATTTGATTGGTTGCCATGATTTTATTTTATCCCAAGCATGGGTATACCCGCTTCAGTGAGACAATTATTATTTTGCAGACAACATCTCTCTATTTCTGGTCCCTGGGCTCACTTGTTCGGAACATTGATGAATATTGTTAATGTATTTCGGCCATCAGATGCTCTTCTGACCTCACACATTAGGGGGCATCTGTTATAACCCTAATTTGCACCAGACATGCTTACCTGGCATTAGGCCATCTCAGATTCCTTCTTTGCCAAAACACTGTTGAACAACTCTTCTTAAAAACCCCTTTTATGAAGGCCCACGTGCCCTGCTCCATTACTGCACATGTGTACATGCTAGCTGACCCAAGACAACCTACGTGTACCTACAAAAGCACGAAAAAAGAAAAGTTGCTAACATAACACACAACTTTGGGTAAGTTTACTAAACCTTTTGGCCATGCATGTCCGGTCATTCGACCAAATACCTATCTCCTTCTAACCTATAAAAGAAGGGGTACGGGTCCCATTTGAAAGGAGGAGAATCATAGTAAAGAAACTATACCCGATTGAGCATTCTCTTTGTCCCAACCTTTATCCATCCTTGTGCAAAGAGAAGTATAGAGAAAAGCAGTTGGAAGACAGTGTGATCCAGATTTTATGAGCAGAACGAAATGAATACAGATTATTAACAGGTGCTTAACAAAAAATAACAGAGATACAATAAAAATGGTTTTCTATTCAATAACGAAATAAGCTGAAACTGTAAAATGCAGTGGAAACAAGCTTGCTGGAATGGTGGTGGCTTATCTCCGAGAAGAGATGTGACGGCAATGCGCATTCACAAGAAGAAGGTTACAATGAGGCTCTGAAGGCATTTTTACAATAAGAAAGAATGCCAAAAACCCTAAACATCCAAAAACCTAACCCTAGGAGATGAAGCGCCAAAAGTCATGTGGGCCCCGTTTGGGTAAGCTAGTACATAAACTTCCCGGGGTCGTAACTTTTGCATATGATCTCTGTTTTAGGCATGTGATAGCCCATTGGAAAGGTATCATCGAGGAGACTCATTTTGGGGGATCAATCATGCCTTCAGCTATCATTAAGGAGCTTGATACCGAAAAACATTCATTTAGACGCTCAAAATGGCCCCAGAAGTAAAAACTGCTAAAAATAGTAAATTGCCAAAAATGTCAGAAAGATGTTTTGAGCTAGTTGGAAAAGGTGGGTGGCCACCGATATCCATATGGATCAGTCCTCCCTCCTTAGGAAGCAATGGTATCCATTGCGTTGAGGTCCCCCATTAGATGAGGAAATTTCTGCTGAATTTGGCCCCGGGTGAGCCACTTGCCTTGGTGTAGGAGCTGCCCTGCTTTGACAACTAGATAAAGCTGGATCCTTTGTTGTCGAGTGACCTTGATCTGTCTGTCCACAATTTGATCATTGGATGCCTGTTGTATGCAGTCGGGGTTGAACTTTGTTGGTGTCAGCTGTTCTCCTACTTCTGAGGTGTCCAATAATGGTGGGAAATAAGGGCAAAGGAGATCCACGTTGAACACTGGGTGCAGGCCAAGGAAAGGAGGAATGTTGAGCTCAAAAGAATTATCCCCCACGGCCTTGGTGATAGTGTACGGTCCATAACGGAGTGGGCGAAGCTTCCGATGGGGTCCTATAAGGCGTTCTTTCTGCAAGTGCAACCAAACTTTGTCGCCCACCTGAAACTTATGCAACACCCGATGTTGATCATGGCACTGTTTGTACTTGTCATTGGAATTCTGTAGGATATCCTGAACCTGTTGGTGGATGTGCTAGATCCACTCAATGATCTGGGTGGCTTTGTCAGCTTCAGTTGGAGCAGGAGATGAGTCAGTCGAAGTGACCGCAAGGGGAAGTGCAACCTCTATGGGACCCAATGGTTGGAATCCCAACCCCACTTGAAAGGGGCTGTGTCCGATTGAGCTATGCAAGGCTCGGTTGTAGCTATGCTGGACATAGGGAAGGATCTCATCCCATGTGCGAGGGTTCTTTGAATTATACATGCGAAGGATATGCACAATCATTCGATTTACAACCTTGGTTTGGCCATCTGTCTGGGGGTGGAAGGCCGTGGATTTGGTGAGCTTGGTGTCCAGTAGTGACGAGAGGCTTGACCAGAATGTGCTGAGAAATCGACTATCTCGATATGATACAATGGTTTGTGGGATTCCAAAATGTACCCAAACTCGTTCAAAGAAGAGCTTAGCAGTGGCCTCTGCTGTGATTCTCTTCTTGCAGACAACCATAATCGCCATCTTAGAAAAATGATCAACAACCACAAAAACACAGTCATTTCCTCGCTTGGTGGATGGGAGGCCCGACATGTAGTCCATTGATATGGATTCCCATGGCCTGTCAGGAGTAGGAAGAGGGGTGTACATGCCCTGTTTCTTAGTGGTCGGTTTAGCAATAACGCAGGCAGTGCAGGACCTGATATACTTTCCGACCTCCTGTCGAAGTTTCGGCCAATAGAAATGTTTCTGTAGCATCGCCACTATCTTTTCAATGCCAAAGTGTCCTGCCACCCGACTGTAGTGGGCTTCCCAGATCAGCTTCACTCACTCACTTGATGAAACACAGATATGGCCCAGACGACATAACAACCCATCTTGAAGATGGAAATTATCGACAACTGCATTTGCACCCAACATTTGGTAGGTGGTGGCGAAGTCAGGGTCTATCTCATAGAGTTGGGGCCATCCAGATGTCTCATGGCCACAAGAGTCTAGCACCGTGGTGAGTGTTGCGACTGGCGTTCTGCTGAGGCAATCAACGACGTGATTGGTGCTTCCTGTTTTATACTTGATGTTGAGGTGGAATTGCTGCAAGTATGTGGACCACTTTTGATGGCGGTCATTCTGCAGTTTTCCCTGTGTCTGCTTGAACTGCAGTGGCTTATGATCAATGTGGATGATTGTCTCCTTCCCAAGAATGTAATGTCTCCACTAGCGACATGCTTGCACAATGGAGTACATTTCTTTGTCGTAAGTAGGGTACTTACAGACAGTATTGGACAGTGTCTCACTATGATAGGCCACGGGGTGGCCGTGCTGAGTGAGAACGATGCCCACAACATAGTCTGAAGCATCTGTCTCGATCTCAAAGGGATGCTGCAGGTCCGGTAGTGAAAGTACTGGGGCTGAGCACAAGCGCTGCTTCAAATCATCGAACGCTTGTTGTTGGGACCGACCCCATGCAAATTTTTCCTTACCACCACCTCTGTTTATTTGGCTGAGGGCCCATGCAATATGGAAGAAACCCAAGACAAACTTGTGGTAGAAATTAGCAAGTCCCAAGAAGATCCGAAGCTTAATGAGTGTTGTTGGGGATGGACAGTCACAGATGACTTGGATCTTGGCTGGATCCACATGTACGCCATGCTGATCAATGATGTAGCCCAGGTAATGGACCCTGCCCATGCTGAAGGGGAATTTTTCCAGGTTGGCGTATAGCTTGTGCTGCCGCAGGGTGTGCAGAACCTGCTAAATATGCTGCAAGTGTTCGGCCCAAGTCTTGCTGTAAATTAGAATGTCATCTAGATACACCACTACAAAAGTATTGGTGAATGGTCGCAGGATATCATCCATCATCCTCATGAAAGTGGATGGAGCATTTGTCAAACTAAAGGGCATGACCAACCATTCAAAAAGTCCTTCCTTTGACTTGAAGGCAGTCTTCCATACATCTGTTTTTTCTATCGGGACCTGGTGGTAACCAGACTTTAGATCAATCTTACTGAAGTATTTGGCCCCCGTGAGTTGATCAAGGAGGTCATTGATTCGGGGAATCGGGTACCGGTTTCTGACAGTGATTTTATTCAGAGCCCGATAATCAATATAGAGTCGCCAGGTTCCATCTTTCTTCTGTACCAACACGATTGGGCTCCCGCAAGGTGATGAGCTAGGGAAGATGTGCCCCTTGTGGAGTAGTTCTTGGATATGTCGCTTAATCTCCTCATTCTCTAACAAAGAGTGATGATAGGCTGGCCCATTGGGTAGCGGTGCGTCGGGGGTCAGATCGATGGGGTGCTTGACCTGGCAGTGCAGAGGTACCCCTGTAGGTGAGGATAAGATATTCGAGTGTTCTTCCACGACCTTATCTACTTGCTTCTGCTGTGTGGAGAAATCGGACGCAGAGACCTTGGATGTGGCTACGATATTTCACTTGTTTTGAGAGCAAATCATGAAGAAGACAAACTTCCCCATCTGTGAGATGACCTTCCTGCATTGCTTAGCAGAGATCAAGGAAATAACACTAGGTGGGACTGCCTCGGGTATCCTGTACAATTTCCTGTTCAAAGTAATAATAACACTACGAGGCCTAGACTCATATACAACATGACGCTTCCATAAATAAGGTTGGCCCAAAAGAACATCACAAACTTCGAGAGGAGCAACATCACACAATACCTCGTCTTTGAAGGGCTTCATGCCATACGACAGTCGACACTGTTGGCTGACACGGAGATCGCTTCCTTGGCGGAGCCATCCAATGGTGTAGGGTTGTGGGTGCGGCGTTGTTGACAGGGCCAGTTGCTTGACGACCTCTGCTGAGATGAGGTTCTTCTGGCTACCGCTATCAACGATGAANTGGTTCACCAGGCTGGAGCTTGGTGGTAGCAATGGCGGCACTGGGTTCCGCATCAATGATCCGTCTTCCCCTTTCTGGTTCTGTCTCAGAGTTAGAATCTGCATCTGATTCAGAGGCTTTCACTTCGGCCACTAGTGACTGCTTTGAGCGGCAGTCAACAATGTTATTCCAAGGGCTCTTATGAAAGTCGCACCACTTCCCGATATATTTCTTTGTCTTTCTGGTGTCCTTCTTTGCTTGCGGCTTGTACTGGTTGTCTTGATATTACCCATCTTTTCTCTATCCTTTGTTCGATGGGTTGGGGCCGCCCTTTCCTGGCTTTTGTTGTGCGGGGTTCCCAAGCCCAAATTGCCGCGTCTTTTGTTTGAGCTTCTGCTCGATTTTGACGGCATATCGGTAGGCCGCGCCCAAGGATGAGATGTCCAGAAATTCCATTTCGGTATGGATGTATCTATGCAGAGCACCGCGATACTTGAGCACCATATGTCACTCTGAATATTTGATATCCAACTTGGTGCGCAAGGTATGGAAGATATTTGTGAAATCTGGCACTGCTTGGTCTCTTTCTTGCCGCAGTGTGGTCCATTTGGTATACAACTCGTCATAACTTCCGACAGGGTAGTATTGTTCCTTAATAGCATCCTTGAAGGATTCTCAGGTGGTCTTGACTGAAAATAATGAGGTTTCCTCTGTTTCCTTTTGCTCACAGAAAGTTTCCCACCAATATTTGACATGGGGAACGGCTTTGAGGAGCGCAAAAGTAATCTTTTCTCTATCCAAAAATTTATGAACAGAAAAATACCCTTCTAGTAGATTCAACCACTTTTCTACAACATCTGTGTCTATATAACCTTCAAATATAGGAATATCAAAGTTATTTTTACCTTGAAGGGGGCGGTGCCTCCGTTCGAAGAAGATGCGTCGCCTGTTGGTAGTCGCCGAAGGATTTGCGCGAAACTATCCATCATCTCATTCCTCTATTGCGTGAGGGCTTCCTCAATCAACAATTTGAAAGGATCTCCTGTCCCATAATATTTATTTTCTCCTACCATGGGAGGTCGCTTGGGCGTGCGAGAGCTTCTGTCCTCAAGAGAAACAAGGTCGAGACCCAACTCTTTGTACTCCGACCTCGTTGGGGACATGCATTAAGACGACAAGGAGCAGACCGCTCTGATACCACTGATCTAGATTTTATGAGTAGAACGAAATGAATACAGATTATTAACAGGTTCTTAACACAAAATAATAGAGATACAATAAAACTGGTTTTCTATTCATCAACGAAATAAGCTGAAACTGTAAAATGCAGTGGAAACAAGCTTGCTGGAATGGTGGTGGCTTATCTCTGAGAAGAGATGTGACGGCAGCACGCATTCGCAAGAAGAAGGTTACAATGAGGTTCTGAAGGCCTTTTTACAATAAGAAAGAATTCAAAAAACCCTAAACATCCAAAAACCTAACCCTAGGAGATGAAGCGCCAAAAGTCATGTGGGCCCCGTTTGGGTAAGCTAGTACATCAACTTCCCGGGGTCGTAACTTTTGCATACAATCTCCGTTTTAGGCGTGTGATAGCTCGTTGGAAAGGTATCGTTGAGGAGATTCATTTTGGGGGATCAATTATTCTTTTGGATATCATTGAGGATATATATACCTAAAAACATTCATTTAGACCCTCAAAATGGCCCCGGAAGTAAAAACTGCTAAAAATAGTAAATTGCCAAAAATGCCAGAAAGATGTTTTGAGCTAGTTGGAAAAGGTGGGTGGCCACCGATATCCATCTGGATCACAGTGGAATAAGAGCCCAGGACTAGGATCGAGGAGCAGTAGCCGACTTTATCATTGCAAAGTATCATTGTGAAGTTAATAAAAGAGTTGCTTTTCCCGTCCCGCCATATGAGATTGTCATTATTGGAATATTGATTGTATGATTGATTAAATCTCTAACTCGTTAGTTCATAGATCAAATGCATGTGGAGTTCTTTGTTTGTCTTTAGTGAATGCAGGTCAACATTTTGAGGAGAGTTGCATTCAAAGAATGACCAAGCGCAAAAAGGGATCGACATCAAACATGAAGAATAAGGTACATCGACTTAATCTCTTGAGCCTTGTATTTACATATGAGTAATGGGGGTCTAGGCATGGGATGATGGTAAAAGGTAAGAATCTTTAGGTCATTTCTGCATGCATGATAAAACCCTTATTTCTAGTCCGTAGGAGGGATTTCCCACCCACAACAGTGTGACAACCATGAATATAAAGAATGTTGGTTCTTGTGTTATCAACATTCATGTCGTTATTATTTCTCTTATTGTTATGATAACAATTTTCCCATATTCTTACTGAAGAATGTATGCTATCAATGTGCATAAGGAAAACATCACCGAGTATAAGAAATCCCCCCCCTTTTTTTGTATATTTGTGAATCATGTCAATATGTATATCAATGCTTATAAAGCAAAGCGCAACATAGTATCGTTGGAAAAGAAATGTTGGAAAAAAAATGTTCATAACTGGTAAATGAGATGAAAAATGGAATGATGGTAGTGGAAAAGTGGAGTGATGATAGTGAATAAAGTCCCCTATACGAATAAAGTCCCCTACCCCCCAACTTAAATGGTTGCATGTCCTCATGCAACGTGGCATAAGTCATAGAAGTGAAAAGGAAAGGGAACTCGGTGAGGGAATTTTCCAAATTATTCATTGCTAGCAGTTGAGGAATTACATGATTAAAGTTTAGAAAATAACATACCTCCACTTACCCAAAATGTTGATGAACTATGCAAGAGGAATATGGATGATGCGGCTGCTAGAGCATGGAAGATGCCACTGCTGCAGGATCATGTGAAAAGTGACGGCTGCTATAGTTGCGACTGTTGTCTGCTGGATTATAGAATGTGAAGTGGAGGAATCTGAAGTGCTGCTGAATGAATCATGGAAAATACAAAGTATGAAAGTGGAACTGTGGTAGTCTCATATGGCTGAAGTCATGCTGCTGTAACTGTCGATAGATTCATGAAAAGTATATAGTATTCACTCGCTGCTAAACCTGATGGTACAATTCTAATCATGCGAATGAATGTGTCGATGTCGTGCATGAAAATAAGTCATTGGATTACCGACCAATGATGAATGTTGTTAAACAATGCGAGGAAACTCATCATTGATTTCAATGAGTGCCAAGGTACCCGAGTACATCTTGTGAAGTGTGAATGAATGAGCTGATGTTGAGCCACTTGCAAGATCTAACGATCACGGGACATTGATGTATTCCCATGATTGTTAGCGAGAGATCTTTCCATTAAGGCATGCAAGCCTCCAGGTACTCAAAATGGACTCTAGTCTATATCCCAGATAAGGTGTTGAGGTCGATGGGGCAAGACTTGTTGAAAGGTGGGACTTAAGGAATCCCACATTATTCAACGCAATTTTTGATAAAAAGAGTGGAAGGACTACAAATGAAAAGATCTTAGTAGTAACAGTGTGTATGGCAAGGCAATGTAGTCATGGAAAGGGAGCTGGATAATTTTATTGACAAGGAAAACATAACTGAAAAAAACTAAAGAGATGTATGCGACTCAGAAAGATAGGCATCTGCGAAGTCATGGAGGATAATTCAATGGAAGATGGGCTTCAACATAGGGATGACCAATCTGCTTTGAAGGAGAAATGGAGGAAGACATTCATGACGTAAATGGGTTTATGAAAAAGGTTTATGTGTAACAACAAATGTCATGATGTTTATGATGAGTAACAACTCCTTGAAGCAGTCAAGAAAGCATGTCTTTTTTCAAATTTTTTTTTGATTTATGAAAATCACTTCAACAACAAGAGGCGAGATCGTCTGCACACCTGAAAAAAACTTAGTACAAATCCTGCATAAAAATTGTGAGAGCTTCGAAAATATAACATGCAGAAAGAAGGACAAATGCGACAAAGTAAAAAAACGAAATGCATTTTATACCTCTTGCCTTGGTCTTTGCGTGCACGTGTGTTTCATCGTTGTTTGCTTGCTTAGTGAAAAATTGAAAAAACATGTTCCCATATTGTTTTCGGGAATTTATAAAAGGTCCATTTGCAATTTATTTGTTTTTTATTTTTATTTTTTATCTTTTATAATTTTTTATTTTTTATTTATTTATTTATTTTATTTCATTATGTTTGACCTAATTCTATTACTATATACATATTATTAAGCTTTTGTTATATATATATATATATTTTGTTTATAATAAAACAAAAGAAAAAAAACAAACAATATATGTTTTTTTGTTATTAAAAAATAAATTATTTATAATTACACAAACAATATATGTTTTTATTAAAAAAAAGAAATTGGTTATAATAAACAAACAATTTTTTTTTGTTATTATAATTGTTTTATAATAAAGCAAACCAGTAATAAAAAACAAATAAAAGAAAAATGATAAAACAAAACAAACAATGCATGTTAACTTCATATACATGCGCAACACGCCACCATGGATCTACTTTCCCTGCTTTGACAATTCAACGTATCATTGCTGCACATAGGTACCCGAATTACTCCATATTTTTCTGATCACAGGTCTCATGAAATGCATTTTGCAATTAGTTTTATAGCCATCATTCAATTTTTGTTCATTGCGACGTCAGAGAGAGACAAATTCAGATCGTGCACTACTTCCTTGGTTTTCTCCATAATCTCTTTGCCACACTATCTGGCTACCAATTCATGAATTTCCAGCGTCTTCCTATTCCAATTCTGTATCTCCTCCTCCTGCCCCCTACGTATCTCATCCATGACCTTCTCCTTCTCATCTCATAGTATCTCACATTTTGCAGTTGTCGTAAAAGAGTACCCACACTTAGTAAGAATATTCATCAATGAATCTGTGAGATCACGCCCAACAAGGTCCTGTCTGAGGATGGCATGAGACAAAGCATATCCCTCATAAATTTGGACAGTATGTGTCACACCATCACCAGAGTCCAGTACAATAATGATTGTATGCTCACCATGCTTGATTGGATATTTGAGAGATGGAATGCCACATTTTGACTGAGCTTCATCACCAATATATGTATCCTTTTTCCCCATACCAACCATGACGGCCATGTGCCTTGGTCTACCAATAATACTGGGAAAAACTGCACGAGGAGCATATTCCCCCACAAATCCTGCCTTAACTATACTAGATCCATTTTCATAGACAAGAGGCTGGATATCCTCATCAACAATTGAAAAACATGATTGACACAACTGGGCCCACAACTACAATTTGGACCACATTCGAAAAAAAACATCCTTAGCTTCCACCAACCTGCCACCATCTCTTCGAACATACAGGAAGTCCATCCCATGTATTCTCGCACTAGAGCACGTCCTTGGATTGACACATTCACCCTTGTAGTTACAACCTTCAGCGGGTGGAGGAATCTCAACACCCTTAGCAACCTTGACAATATTTAAATATGTGTAACTTGTTGGTGGAATAACTGGTTTATCAATGGAATTAGTAGCAGGAACATGTAATTTCTCCTTGCCATTGCTGATATCCTTAGATGCCAACCCTGGTAACTCAGAAGGAGACATTGGCAGTTTAGCACGAATGAAATGAACCTGATCAGTTGTCAATACTGGCTGCCCTTCCAGCCGCCTTAGACAAAATTTGAAAATGGTGAACCCTGACAGTCCTCTCTCAGCCCAGTATCGGACAACCTCGTATAAACCATCATATGTGTAGACCTTCCTAGAATAGATGTGTGATGAATGAATCCCACAAATTACTCTCACAGGAATGTTTTGATCTAAATTATTCTTCAATGCTAAATTGCCACGGACCATCTCTTGGTATTTTATTTGCCTTTTGTCCCCAAGTAAATTTTGACCACCTTGACCAGTATAAATTACATCGTTGGAATTATCCACGTCATCTTCATATTCCCCGGAGAGTACTATTGACGTTCATGGAGTATCCAATAGTTGAAGATAGTGCTGATGCCAAGGATGTTTTATCCTGTAACGCATAGTTTTGCACAATACATGAACTTTGACATCACATTGCTCAGGGCAGGCATAATATAAAGATCTCGAAACCTCTTTTCCACAGATCTCCCATGGACATTGGGGTAAGTCCTGTTCTTCTTCTTTCCTGAGCGCGAGCTTATGTTGCCTATGAGAGGGATGATGAAGCTCAGGGTGAGCATAGATGCAATCCTCATGGATGTGGAAGTTACAATGCGATCAGTTTATTACCATTTTGGCAGTGGGCATGCCAGCTGAGAATGCATGTTTTAGAAACATACTCGAGCATAT